>BGPR01003155.1:0-35643 GCA_013235015.1 Araneus ventricosus | reverse complement strand
TGAAATGGATATAAAAAATTACACCAACATACTATCTAAATTTGATGATTCAAAAATCATGGAACAAACCTTGAAGCGCGGTACAGCTTGCTAAAAGCAGATATTTGTATAAGAATGCATGGGCGAAGTAAAGCGCTTAGGCAGAAACACAAGAAATAGAGACATGAAATGAATCTTAACTTTTACATTACAGAACCGTTTGCAAGACTTGCTTCTCAACAATTCTTTTTTTTAATCCACGTCGGCTCACACACTCTAAGGGCTTAGAGTGTTTTAAAGGTCGACTGGAAAAATCAGAGCAGGGCTTACAATAATTTCTCGAATTTGCATCCACCAACAGTAATACAGACTTGGAACTGCCGATAGAGTACTTGGGCGAAGTCTGTTGAGATTCGATGAGACAGTATGTTCGTGAGAAAAACTCGGCATGTTTCAAGTTGCCCACATATTGCTTCAATAACGCTTCGAAGATTGTATTATAGTTGGAGGATCGTTTTTTGAGTAATTATTTTTAACATTGCCGTCAACTCTTAAAATACTCTAAACCCTTACAGTTAGTGGGCCACGTGAGTTTGAAAAAGAAGCATTGTTAGAGCATTGAAGCGTTGTCCTGGAAACGGTGCTGTAAGGTAACAATTTAAGATATTTCTTGTATTTGTGCCTCAACGTGTTACTTCCACCCATACATTTCTATACAAAAAGTTTGTTTTAGAAAGCTATACCACACTTCAGGTCTGTGCAATGATTTTAGAAACCTCCAGTAAAAAATAAAGCCAAATTATGTAACATTTTCAAGAAAAATTTTATAACAAGTTTATTTTCAGTGCTTGGCATCGTTATCTTCAGAATTTAACTAACTTTAATACAACTTTATTGAAATTTAAAACTTTTTCGTAAAAGACAGCAAATTTTCCTCCAAGAAAATTGAAGCCGATATATCACAAAGCCGCCTTTCACTTCAGGTTTAAAAAATGGAACTGGATACATTTCATGAGCACTTATTTCTAATAGCAGAAACTTTATTGCTACTCTTCTTAAATAATTAATTTATGACATAGAATTGCTTAAATCACCGTTGATGAAAGACGAGAATTCAACCACTTCATTTAAAAAAGAAATTGAAAAAGGCTTCATATATATTTTTAATTTATTTATTAATGTAATTTAAGATACTGAATTTAATCAACTGAAAACAAGTAATTTCTTTGCAGACAATCGACTTAGGATCTTTCAAATTTTGTTCGTGGCAACGACGAAAAGTTTTTGCTTACTCGGATGTTGTTAATTTATTTTCAAGATAATATGCTTGGAAGAGAGAAATTAAAAAAAAACAGCGGGAGTGGTCTCCCCTAAACTTTCTCGTATACTTTCTAAGTGGAGATTAGTCAAAATCTCGAGTTCGAATTTTTTTGACGATTACAATACTTGCTCTTTGTATACTTCGTATACAAAGAGAAAGTGAAACAAACAAACCTGAAATCAAATATCTGTTTCCACGTTTCAAAAAATATTACTTTGAAGCAGGTGCAATAAAATAGGCAATGCAATGAATACTAAAGCGAAAATTCTGCTTTGGAATTGAATTCCCAAGAAAACAATTTATACTACCACAACCGTAACAATTGTAAAAGCGCGTGAATAAAAGATTTACTGAAATAATGAGATCGGTTTTAATTTTATTTACAACAATAAAAAAATTGTTACAATTCATGTTTGAAAACATTATTTATTGTTGTAAATAAAATTTACAACAATAACAGATTGCTACCAGTACGCACGCGCATGAGAATCTGATTAAAAGAAATTGAATATGCAATTTGAACGCCTCTTTTTGACGTATTTGGCCCAAAATTTCATACGGACCTACATTCATGACGATAAAACTGTGTACCAAATTTTATCCATCTAGCTATTCAAGTTTTTGAGTTATAGCGTTCACATGACCGCGGACATACAGACTTCCCGTTGACTGAATTCGTCCAAAATGTGATAGAAACCTGCAAATTTTGTTTAAAGACCACATACCAAATTTCATCCCCTTAACTCTAATAGTTTTCGAGTTATCGTGTTCACAGACAGACAGACATGATTCCAAAATTGTGTCTTTCGGACTCAGGGAGGTCTAAAACGTGGAGATTCGTCAAAATCTCGAGTTTAAATTTTTTGAGGATTACAATACTTTCTCTTTGTATACTTCGTATACTAGAAAGTAAAAATAAAAAGAGATTTATTTGATTAGTTCAACAATTAATGCAATAGTAACAATTAGTCAATCGATTCAACAATACAATGATTAATAACTGTGCATGCCAGTTAACATTTCACTGCACTTATCCTTACTCGATACTGTGTCATCACGTTCTCTTTCTTAAAAGAAATATGCTCATAGGATTTCGACAATAAAGACACGCGGCACTTGTTGTTTGGTTAACGTGAAATGCCTCTAGTTCAGTTTGTCTTTTGTTGTTAAATCATACGTCTGTTGATTTCACTGAGTTACTTTGCATTATACTAACAGTAATATTTAACCCTTTCAGCGAAGTGTCCTATGATATAATACGTTACGAAATAGAATACGATCAGAGTCGACGGGTAAGTTCAATTTCTTCATCTTGTAATAACTTTTCATACACTATTGCTCCACAAGTGGACAAGTGGAAATTTACAAAAAAATGGGTAATAGCAACAAGATAGTTATTACATTTCCGTATTTGTAACTCATCTCCCTAAAAAGAAACTGCCTCTGTAACGTCATCGATGGGCGAGTTGATTGTTTCAAAGCCAAGAATAAAACGGAGGCTCAGTGGGCATTCTTTACAAATAATAAAAGTATATCGAAGAGGATAATAAGTCCAATGTCGCAAAGAAGATTTCGAACTCACTAACTGCGTATTTAAATCACTGAAGTTAAGAGTTTTTAGGGGACAGTTTCTTATGAAATTAGTTTAAATATATATATATATATATAAAACCAAAACAACAAAAAGGAACATAACGCAAACGTCCGGACGCGTCATCAGCAAGGGAAATCTCGAACGAGCGTATACATAAATTCGGTGATTTCTAAACACAAACTCTAGCAATAATGCTAAAAAGAGTTTGTTTCCCCGGAACACCGAACGAAAAACAATAGTTTGAAATAAGGAAACAAAGCAAAAAGCACAAGTGTAATTGATAAAAATAAAAAACCCATGCCCATTTGAAATAAAACACATGAAACCCAACCTCAAAACCAACAATGCGACACAAAAATGAAGAAAAAGGTGTCAAAACTCACCCAATAATTCACAAAAGGACAAACAAAGGATTCAGATGCAGTAGCACGCGGCACGAGCATTTGTTTCTGTTTTTGTATATATACGAACGATTTTCAGAAATGATGCGACGAATTTACACTTGGACCATTTTCTTTATTATATCTCTTTAGAGATAAGAAGAAAATTTCATTTTGCCGATTATTTTATAATTGTAGAGTGTAAGCATGACAACAAGCCAAAGCTAAGTGCGTTGAACACACCGTCCAAAACAGGAAAAGGGTAGATGGCCGCACACATGCGCCTTAAATACTGCTGGAGAAAAGAGTTCCGTTGATACGATTAAAACCGGTTGAATCTGGATATCTTTAACTTAGAGTAGTAATAGTTTTTATCTGAGAATTTAAGAAAATGGAAAAACGAATTAATTTTAAAACACGGAAAAATCCAATTTGTTGCATATATATTATATACAGGGTGCTCCAAAAAAGTATAACAAGCGTTTGTTTCCTTAAATATTTATCCTAGACATATACTTCCAGTTACAAAGTTTCATCAAATAAGGTAAGAATTTGTATGAAAATACTTTGGTTTCTAAGGGGATTAAAAAATAAAAAGTTACAAAAATTAAATTTTTATACGGCCCCTGAAGTACAAAATTGTCGGTTAGTAAAATGTTTTTCTTATGTTCATCTATGCACATACAAAGTTATACGCTTCTCTCTGCAAAACTTACAGAGATATAAGAAGACAAATTTATTGACTTAGACCACTTTTACATACCTCTCATTGCTGTTTGATCGAGTTTTTCGATGTAAATTTTAGGGATAATATACATATTTCAATAAGTTATTATAAAGGAGCTATCAGGAAATAATGTATTTGTTAATTCGTGTTCCACTTTTTTGGGATACCATGTATATATGCAGGGTGTCCTAGAACTCCACGTACGAACGTGGAGGAGATCTAGAAAACATCGATAGGTGAAATAATGCAATGGTAATCATTGTAATTTTAAAATAATGCTTCTGTGGTATTTTGTCACGTATTCTGTAAGTGACGCAGAATTTGGTTGAAAACTCTACATGTCATAAACAAAAAACATGCTGGAAAATTTTGGATTTTTTACGGAAACCTATATATCTTCCTGAATATTCGTGAAAATTTTTACGAAAATGCATGTAAATATTGCGCACGTCACGTAAAAGACTCGATGAAAATTACATATCATTATCAGCTTTCTGTGAAACAGGGTGAGCCGAAATCCCTTGTCGTCTTCATTAGTTCCTGGTCGGTCCCCTAATGCCTTTATTAGCGAGAATTTTCAATGTGAATTGTGAGTTCAAGCCCATTCTTCACCGAATTTTAAGGGAAATTCATCCAACGTTTCGGGAGTAATTCGAAAAAATGTACAAATCTTAATTTCAAAAGGTTTCCACAATTTTGGCCACCACTATAGTTACTAATTGCATCAGTGAATTAATTTTATTTCCTTCACTATTTTTTTTTTACTCGAAAGAACATATCGGAGACATATAAAGGCAAGAAATGATGAGGTGGAGACGGATATACCCAATTTAATTACGTGTTTCTTTCATGATTGGTGTTCTTGTACCTTCGTCCAAGTTTCCAATCATGCGATGAATATTCTGTTCTGTAGACAAGTCTGTTACGGAATCCTGCTTAAAAAATCGGAAGTATTCTGCCCTTTACTTTCTCGTATACTTTTACTTTAGGAGCACACAGATCTCCTTCACTGACGCATTCGTTCCAAAATATTAGGCAAATTTACAGTTTTTATATAATTGCCACTTTCTAAATTTTAGCTGTCCGACTTATTGAGTTTCTGTGTTATCTTGCTCACATTCACACAGATAGTGTCACGTAAATACACTTTGCTAAATTTGGTTCAAAATTTCACACAGATCTTCAATTTGGGTGCAAAGCCCACATACCATATTTCATATATCCAGAGTTTTGTGTTTTTGAGTTGCCGCACTCACATACACGCTAACGGACAGAGAGACGAGCAGACGTTAATTCCAAAAGAATTATCCATGCTATTTTTATGAAAAAGAATGCAAGCAATGTGCCCTGCAAACAAAACCATTAATGAAAGTTTTAAATCATCATCAGCTTTCTGTGAAACGGGGTCAGCGGAAATCTCTTTTCGTCTTCATCAATTTTTGGGTGGTTCCCTAAATGCCCCCGTGACCGAATTTTTAGTGTCTCGATTGTGTGTTGCACGATTCTCCACAACTGATTGTGAACCATTGCTTCCGTATTAACTCCAAATTTTTCGCATTTTGCGAAACGGTCATTAAATATTGCACCCCAGTATACAATGCTTCTCTAACATACTGTCGAGTATTCTGAAAGTTTCCTATAATTTTTAATAACATCTCAACATGTTATAAGCAAAGAACGTCCGGGAAACTTTGGGATTTTTTAAGAAAACCATTATATTTTCCAGAATATACTCGCTATTTTCACGAAAATGCATGTAAGCAATGTTCATGTTAAACATAACCATTGATGAAAGTTGCAATTCTTTACCTGTTTTCTGTGAAGCGGTGTGAGCCAAAATCCGTTTTCGTCTTCACAGATGAGGATTTTTGATAAGGAAGTTTGTGCAAAAAGGAATGTAAAGAAAAAGAATGTGGATGTGTACTCTTTGTACTCTTTTGTCAAGTCAGACTCGACATTCTCAATGATGCATCTTTTACACATTCGTGTTGGATAGAGTTTATTATGAAACCCATTTAATAGCAAAACATACACAGATTAATTTTTAGGAACTGAAACAAATTAATAATATTTTTCAGCTTCCTAAAGGGCTAAATCAATCCTTACATTCACACGTGTATAATTATAAATCTTATTATCATTTGAAAGAACTATGAGCGATGAGCTGCTGAAGAAACTGTGGATGAAATAAAAAAATGGAACGATACTTATTATATGATACTTGGTTTATAAACAACACCCGCGTCTTGCTATAATCTAAGTATGTGTTTTATAAACCACACCCGCAGTTAAAGGGTTAAAGTACGACTACCGCGGCAATGAGATAGGGTTATTTAAAAATGTGACTTTTCATACAGAAATTATAGTCCATTGAAATATGACTGCTTACCGAAAGAGGCAAATCTTTCTATAAACATTTATCTACCCATGTGTGTGTGTGTGTTTCACCCAAGTTACAGGTTCTTTGCTTATTGAAAAGTGCCGATTCTCCCGCATTTAAAGTCCACTTAAGTAGAATACTGTTAAAGTACTGAAATCCCAATAAAATCTGACTGTTTATTTAAGATGGTGGACTTGAGGGTCTTTAAATTTGACAATATTTTAGATAACGATTATGACAACTCCATCGCCAGAGGATGCTGACGATTGAGGGCAGGTTCCCTCCCCTCAATATTCGAATTTTCGAATGGCAGCAGTGGACATTCTCCCCACCCTTCTACCCATAGTTTATTGGAATTAATTTGCTGCTATGTCTTATACAATAGTGCGTTCAATTACTATAAACAATCCAACCAAAAGGTCTAATTTATGGTGCTTTTGAACAATGAAATATACTTAATGTGACTGAATGCTCACGAAATGTTACTTAATGATTTGAAACGGAATTTTAATAGAATGAATTGGTGCAAATCTGATTTTTGCATCAAAGCTTCATTAATTCCTGTTCAGTACAGCTTGCAAATTATGAAATTTTACAACTATAGACGAACTGTTTTGAGGGATGAATAATTTTCAAATTATTTAAATGTTGCTGACATGATGTACAGGTAATTAATTTAATAAGTTAGTTATTTCTTATTCGTTGAAATTGTTATAGATATTTTTAAAATTTTCTTCTAATTCTTAATCACTAACTATTCTAAATAATTCTTTTTCAGTGTAAAGAAGATGTAAACTGTATGTAAGTAATTGATTTTAAATAGTGTAATTTAATATTTTAATAGTGAGGGTTAATGTAATACTTTGACCCGAAAAATTTATTCAATCCTTCTATATATTAGGTTATATTAATTCATAAAAGTAAAACATGGCTATTAAGCTAAAAAATTCTTTAAAATTTGAAAAAAATCGAAATAGCTGCAATCTAAAATTTTTATAATTCTTTTGCATGAAAGCAAACAAAAGAGAAAAAAATTTTGTACAAAGTAATTTTTCCTTTTTTACCCGACCAAGTGCAAAACTACAGCAGACAAGACACAGAATGCTTTTAATTTATGAAATTTTTGGAAGCATTTTATATCATTTGAAATAATTAGCTGAGTTGGGTGCTTCCTCGTAACATGACTATTAAATAACTAGAAAATCACCCGTCATGGTACGACGGGTGCAAATTGCCTCTTCATCAGAGATATTCCCCGTCAAATTGGACGTGTTTAAATAAATATATATGCGAGAAATGTTTAACATTGATTGAAAACAAATAAAATAAAAATATGTTTTATGACAAGAAATATTTTTTTATTTATATATTTCTTTATTTAAAAAGTCTCTTGGTAAACAGCATTCCGTGTGAAGTATTTTTCGTTGTTTAACAATTTTCCTTGTACTTCAGATGTCTTTGTGTAAATTTTAACACTGTCAAATTATATCATCACGATTGCAATTAATAATCAGATGGATCTTGACGTCCAAACTATATCACGCGCATGATATACCACTGACGTGATTTACTACTTTCTATTTAAAAACGGAAATTAACTTGAAATATAGGATTAATATAATTTAAAATTTCTCGGGAACTATTGATCATAACGATAAAAATTTCATATCAATCGATAGCAAATTTTATTTCTCTATTTTAGAGCTATTGAATTTGAAATTAGAATGACAATTACTCTTTTAAATTTAAAATTACTGAAATTTATGTGCTCTAACAATGAAATAATGCTGTTTAATGTCTCGCAGTACTATGGAGTGAATTTTAATGTTAGTGACGTCAGAGCGTTACTGGGACAGATCTAGATTATTAAATTAGTAATTTTATGCATGAACACCGGCGTGACTGAGGGGGGCTTCGGTCGCCCCCTAATTTTGGGGGGAAATTAAATTTTTATATCATTTTAACTGCCTGAAACTAGGAATCACAAAAAAGCAGTAGTGTCCGGGAATACTAGCTAATTCTGTAACTAAACTTTTAAATTTTGCTGTCTACCCCTATAATTATGGGTACTTTTTATGTCTTTAAATTTTTTGCTACCCTACTTTTTTGCACCCAATTCTACTGTTTTTCACAATAAATTTAGAAAATATATATCAAACAATAATACATCACTTGGATGTAACAATGTTTTAAATATTGAAAAAGTATGTTTTGGTTAAAAACTAACATAAAACACAGAGTTTCTAAGCTATCATACCATTTATTGAAAAATAAATTTAAAAGCGTGTGATTTAACTCCTTAATAGTTAAAGAAGTTATTCTCTAATTTATTCTTTAATAAATTTGATGTCGCTGATCGCTATTTACAAAATATGTGTCATCGAATTTAACTTAGAGTTTATTTCGCACTTCTAGTTATTTACATCTAAAAACTCATCTTACGGGATTCCACAAAGATTTGCATTTTATATTTATTTATGAAATTTTTCGTTGAATGCCTATATCAAAACTCAGCATTTGCTAAAATATAGTTAAACCGCTGTAACCGATTAGCTGTCATGGAGTTGAATTAGTATTAAAGTGCCAATGAGGTCACTATCTAAAATCTCCACACATACATTATATGATCAAAAGTATCCGGACATTTTCGGATTTACACATTTTTTAAAATTTTTCCAGAAAAGCTGGTGGAAGTGCACTTGAACTTTGAAAATTTGTAATGAATAGGCTTGAATTGAAATTTTACAGTGAAGATTCGGTCATGACGGCGTTTAGGGTTCCGACCAGTAATTGATGAAGAAGAAAATGATATCAGCCCACCCAGTTCACGGAAAGCTGATAATGATTTCCAACTTTCACCATCGGTTTTGTTTGGTATACACAATGCTTACATGCATTTTCGTAAAAATAGCATGTATATTCGGGAAAATATTCCATTGTTTCCCGTATGTTTTTTGCTTATAACATAAAGGAGTTTACACACAAACTAGGAAACTTACAGAATACGTGGCAATATGTTAACGAAGCATTGAATTAAAATTTGAAGTAAATAGTTTAAATAATACTAGGGGGCTCTGCCCCCTGTTGGCTAAAGCTCGAAAACTCAAAGATATTTTTCTTCAAATAAAACTTACAAAGAAAATTATGAAAGTGCATAAATAAACAAATGAATAAGAGTTGCAAAATTAAAACAAATATAATTAATCTAAAAATTAATTCTTAAAACAAATTAGATTTAATATTAGTAATAAAGAGATTATGGTGTGGCATCTTAGCACTATGATGATAAAAAAAAACAACTTTATGGATAAATGGAAGAAGGAGTAAAATTTTTTGTCCTTGAAAAGGGCCGTTTTCTATATAGTGAAAGTACCAGGAAGTCAAATTCAACAGACAAATGAATCTAAGAAAATTATAAAAGTGTAAGAAGAATGGAAAAATACATTATTTTAAATTAAAATCGTGTTTGCAGTTATGTAAATAATCAATGTATTGTCTGAGAGAATTCTCTTAAACATTTGTTCTAAAATGATTCAACTCTAATCCATGATATATACAAACACAAACTTAGGAATATATATATTGAAAATACAATATATTGCACTTCTTAACACTACAAAATATTTCACTCCTGGATATACAAAATATTAATTGAAAAGTTTCCTTTATTCCTCACTATAACAGTCAGAACTGCCTTGAATAAGATACTTTGTAAATAAACAAATTTGCATTATATACTTACACTAAAAAAGGAATTCTCTTAAACAATTGATATACCTGCATTTTTTAAAAATTAATACTGTTGCAAGTCAGAATCTAAATTGTATACAAAACATAAACTATATACTTATCACAAAAGGGTTATATTAATGTTCAAAGTATTTCTCTGTAAACACAATTACGTACCTCTTTAGTCGGAGATATCACTGAAACACTATCAAATGACCTGGCTCTAGACAAAGCAACATAAAGTTGGCCAATATTCTGTCGATAGTTTTTTTTTTTTTTTTGCTTCCTAGAAATTGCTGTAAAGCAATTCCTTCAAAATATCAGGAGTTTCAGTCAGATTTGGAAAACGAACTTTCCCATCATGACAGCATTTGGTATATTTTTTACCCGAGTTCACTTCGTTTTCCCAATAAAGTGCATCACAAAATTCGCACACCTCAATCATATTTCCACAGCTATGCTCCGGGACATTCACCTCAATTTGAGAATGAACGCGATTTGCCCTTCGCTGACTTAGTCTATTTTGGTTTTGATCAGTACGTTCTCTGGCTCTCTTAGCCTATCAGCTTCATTTCTAGCTTATCTCCTTTGAAGCGTTTCATCAAAACTTTCATTTGAACCCTGCTCTCTCCTACGGAGATTGTAATAAATGTCTTGCAAACTCATTTTTCTTTGCATGAAGAATTTAACGAAAAGTTGAAAGAACAAAATATCACTTTCGGCAATTGCCACCACGTTTTGAAATGAATTATGAATTCATTTCATTTCGATGAAGCTTTGAGATTTTTGCTTGAAAGTCGGACACTTTATCTACATTTCTCTTGCATCCAAATTAGAAATTACTTGCGAAAAGAAGAATGCCTTAGGTAGATGAATTATCAGTTTCGACCGTTGCTGGTTGTAAACAAACCGGTCGTTGCCATTGGCAGAAGAGAACTTAACCCCTTTTTTCCGCCACGTACCTTAGCGTTTTATATATAGGGGGAGTTGGTGTAGATTGATACGCGGGAACATTGATACAGTCCATAAATTTTGATGATTGGAATGGCTTAAGATGTTCACATCCCCTCATATATATGCCACTGTAACCTTCGGCCATGTTTACTCAAAAGTTAATTTACAAATGAATCAAACCACTAATCTTCTCGTCTAAGTAAAATTTATTCTAAGTATGTGCTGTATGATTTATTTAACTAGTTACGTTTTCCGACCAGGGAATCTGCTTCAAAGATAGGAAAAAACATTTATACTTCTGAACTATATTAAATTTTGAGATTGTTTAGCGTTGCTTTTGCGTAAAATGGGCTCTTGGGGCAGATTGATTCAATTGACTCCGGGGCACATTGATACGCGTCTTCTGTGCGTATCAATGTGCCTTAACAGTAACTGCTGTGCAAAATCGTTTTCAGAAATGGAAAAAAACTTAAAAATGAACTTTCTAAGAGCAACACGCAATTAAGTATTTGTTTAAACAATGAAAACAGTTTAAATTTCATTTCAAAAATGAAAAGTAATGTTGTAAATAAAGTATAAAATATTTTTTACGAATGTTTAAAATTAGAGAAAAACATTGTACGGAATCTCAAATAATACCATCGAAAAGATAATTCTTGCATTTTCAGATGATAAGAAAATTACTTTTGTGCTATAATAGTTTCGTAAGTCATCAAGAAAGCGAAAATTTCCCTTAATTTTTAATTAATTAAAATTTACGAAAATGCCTTAGAGATACTCATTTCCTTCCTACAAAGTATTTTTGCACACTTACACACATTTTCCTTTATTATTTGTAGAGATAAATTATTATCTGAGGCATTATTGTTTCATTTTCCAGTCTCATTAAAAATGTTGAATTTTGATTAAAATAAATGTTTGCTACTTTGTTAAACTTTTAAGCCTTGATTTGGAATACAAAATTTATTGATAATATAAATTATTTTTAGATTTACCTATTAATCATCATTATTTTCTATATTTCCGTGCGTATCAATGTACCCCTTGTATAGGGCAGATTGATACAAATAAATTTTTAGGAAAAAAGTGTAATAAGTATTATATTATGTCATTTATGAACAAAACTCTGCTGTAATCCTATATTAAATTAGCAAATGAATAAATATAATGTATTAGTTCAAATGATAAGCGTTGCTAATATCATTTTTTAGATTTCCAAAAAAAGTGTATAAATGTCCCCGCATTCCCCCTATAGAAAGTAAGCATGAATATTTATAAAAAATAATTTTTTTACTGCACATGTGCGAAACATAGTATAATTTTTCTTTCATAGTTTCTAAGCCAGATATAAAGCGCAACTTTTATAATAATTCCAGCTGAATTCAAGATTTAAGAAGATAGTAGCATTGCAGTGAGCAGAATTTCTATTTCTTTATAAGAGAAAGAAAATTATGAGGGTTTTTTATTGTTATTTTTGAAATGATATTTTTTAAATTTCTATCTTCTAATAGTAATTATTAAACTACAATTTAAATTATGTATTTTATTTATAAGCATGCCTAAATATTCAGCATATTCAACCTTTATAAAATTCTATAAAATTATTCGAAAATTCAAGTTTAAAATATCAATTTGTGAAAAACCCCTCATCATTTCGTTTCTCTTAGAGAAAAGCAGAAATTCTGCTCGCTGAAGTGCTGAAATCTTTCTATATATTAATGGTATAACTGGAATTTGTATATAAGTTGCCCTATTGCATCTGGCTTTGGAATTAGGAAAGAAAAATTATGCTACGTTTCTCACATGCGCAGTAAAAAATTATTCGCAACAAATAATCGTATTTCCTCTAATATTAAAAATATTTACTTCAAATTTTAATACAATGCGTCTCTAATATATTGACAAGGATTTTGTAAATATCGGATAATTTGGTGGAAATCTCTGCATGTTATAAAAAAAACATGGGGGAAAATTTTGGATTTTTTAAGAAAACCTTTAGATCTTAACGAAAATAAGTGCTACTTTTAAGAAATTTTTTTAATATTGCGAACATTAAATAAAACAGGTGGTGAAAGTTTCAAATCATTATCAGTTTTCTGTGAAACGGGGCGAACCGAAATCATTTCTTCTTCATTAAGTTACTATCGGTACCCTAAATGCTCGCGTGACCGAATCTTTACTGTAAATTTGTGATTTCAAACCTATTCATTACATGGTCGAAGGTCAAGTACAAAATGTACGTCCAGCCTTTCTGAAGAAATTCATCAAAAGTGTAAATCCGAAAGTGACCGGATACTTTTGATCACATAGCGAATGAAAAAATCCCTCGCTATCCTACAATCAGCAATAATGGCGGCAATTCAACTGACGTCACAGTCACATGACAAACGTATCCGTGCATGTCATGTACTACCTAAGTGCGCTTTGCGGTACACTTAGTTTCTCTTAGATGCGCAATTGATGCAAAAATTAAATTGACCTGACCATTTGATGTGTTTCAAATGAGCATGAATTTATTCCACTAGGACACTGGATATGTAAATAGAATTTTGTCTAATTTTTTCTAAATTTTACTCTATAAATTGTATCGCTTTTAAATAAAAAATAATTTTAGTTTTTTTCTGTTGTTCTATTATAATTTTTTAGTTAAGATTCTTTTTTTTTAATTTATTCTATTTTTTTCTGTTGATTGTTTTTAAGCTCTAAATAGAATCTGCCTGATTCATGAGAAAGACAGTAAACTTGAAATTAAGACTTCCTTAAAACAATTTCTCCAAATAAAAAGATAAATTTGTAAATGCTCAATTGAAAAAAAAGTTTTCTTTGCTTTGTTATGAGACACATTGGCACTTCTTTTTCAGGTATAAGGATATCTATTTGAACTTCCTTTTTCATCGCATGGAGGTCGAGAAATCTGTGCATCAGCCGAGATATGAGGTGAAAATATTTCGCATAATCAACATCATATTAGGAGAATTTTGAAATTTCATATGACTCAAATATTCTTCCTTTCATTCATCGATTGAAGAGGTTATTATTGGGCGTTTCGGCTATTTTTGAAACACGAAAGCGAACCGCTTGTTAAAAATAAGTAACTGTTTTGAAAAACCTTTATAAATGAAGCGTAAAAACTAGTTCTGCTCTTCCGTTATTTTCGAAAATACAAGGCAAATCCTTCTTTGAAAATGTCATCTGTTATTGTGAAATAATTTGAATTTTAAGTGCGAAGGCAATAAAATGTTCCAGATTCTGAAATTTACTGGAAATGCGGTCTTTTTTATCAATATTCCAAAACAATTCCTCCCCTACCCCGGACATTTTCAAGAAATTTCCAGTTTTTCAGGAAAGTTCCAGTGACATTTCCACTTCGCTAATCAAGGTCGCAAATCATTGTTATCTGCTGAGCGGACAGGGGTTAATGAGAGTAAAGAAAGAACTTAGGTATACAGACAGGTTCTGGAGGCGATCATTGGTGAAGAGTATCCATTCGAGAAATTTGGCCATTTTGAAAAAGTATCCATTCGAGAAATTTGGCCATTTTGAAGAAGTATCTATTCGAGAAATTTGGCCATTTTGAAGAAGTATCCATGCGAGAAACTTGGCCATTTGGACGAGTCGGAAAGGTAGCTGTCATCACATTGAAGCGTAGTAATTGAGACATGAAGCAAACAACTAATATTATCTTCCGTAACGTAACAGGTAAAAGATTTTAAGTGGGCTGACTAGTTAGGTAAAAACTCTTCTTCATTCTTCTTAGTAATCTCGATGGAAAATAATTTAACTTTAACTTTTGTTTCATAGCTTTCTCATAAATAATGCTTACTTATATATATTTTTATTGAAATTGACTACTTTTTTTCTTGCTAGTGCCTTTTGTGAAGGAAAGGCTATGCTTTTAATACATAAATAAGTGTTAGACCAAAGTGGATCCTGTATTAGGATAAAAGACGTTCTTAATACTTATCTAATTCAAACTTATTAGTCTAATCGCAACGCAAATCATTATTACATTTCGTATTTTAAAATGCATTTGCAATTCTGTTTGATTTTACAATGATTTCCTTTATTAAACTTTACATTCACGGTCATTGTACACCCCGCAAATTCGCTCACATCGCGCCAAAATGAAAATACCAGCCATACACCCCTGCGCCTAACCGCCTGAAAGGCGGTTCCACCAGTTGTGATGGGTAGGACTGGAAAAGTAAAAGCTGCTGACATCAACCATGGTAAACCCGCTGCCCTTCTAGGGCTGAGCTATCTAAACGAGCCTCCGTCCTGTGACTAAGAGATCAAAAAGTAGGGAGGAGTAAAAGAATTAAGACTGAACTTAAATGGTTATGAAAAGAAATACATTTAAGTTGTCTAAAAAAGGAATCTATTGGAGCAAACTTGCAATTGGGCAGTTAAAGAGCATAAGAACATAATTAGATATTAAGATGGAGTGGAGAAGCTGATGCATGCCAGCTAGGAATATGAGTACTCCAAATAATGGGGGATGGGTGGTCAGTCCATTAATTTTGATTAATTAAGTGCTGGCATCACAGTCGCTGACCCTTGGATCCCCATTGTCGAGAGGATACTATCCCAGCCACGGGAAATTTATTTAGCGGATGAAAGATTATTTACATGGGGACAAATACGTTGTTGACAAGACTCTGAAAGAGAAATGATTAACTAATATAACACACGTACGTTCATATCTAAGCTAGAAATAAAACAAATATACAATGAGGACGAAATTCTGAGAAAAAGAAATAAAAAGAAGAAAATATATATAAAAAGCTTGTTGTAATACTTGAAGGAGAAAAGATTTTCTCATTCGTAGAGGGCTATGAACACCTTTCACATGTTTGCTAGGGTGCTCTGACTTGTGTCCAAGTAGTGATTTCAATTACTGTCACTTTTCGGAAGAGAAAGTATAAATTTTATGTTTCTAATGCAGATTGTGAGCATTTTTTTTTTCCTGCGTGAAGAGGAGAGTTCCGAGTTAGAAGTTCCTACAGAGAAGGGGTGCAGGGAACTCTTATAGGTATAGTTGGCTGTAGTGGAGAAGAGGAGAGTCTATGCTGGTGACCGAAGAGATTCCTTTGTGACATTTGAGAGGGGCTTTCTGATGTAAAACAGGCGCTGAACTCCCTCTATGGGAAAGATAAAGAGAACGGATGTGGTTTCAAACTTGATGTTGTTGATGTAACGCGAGATGAATAGGCTTGAGAGACAGCTGATGAACTGATGGGAAGTTTTGTGGCTATGCGGATGGATAATCAGATGGGAAATCTTGTGGCTATGAGGATGGAAATGAGAACGCTTGTGTATACTGGATAATTGCGGGAAGCGTTAAGAGGAGCAGAGAGGCGCTGGGGTGGAGGAAAGGAAGGTTTATGATGGTGTCTAATGAGAGTCCAGCTAGTTATCTAGAGGGGTATTTCCGAGTTACATGTGTCACTGAGTTCCATTAGTGAGTTCATTAAGAACAAGAAATAAACCTAGTGAGATTCCAGTCTAGATGATGAAGATAAGATGCAAAATAGACGAGCTTGATAGTCCGCTGATGGTCTGGTTAACTGGAGCATAATGTTTGGTTTAGTGTTCAAACTGTGTGAAATGGGAACTTGCAGGGGAGTGGAAATGTTGCTGGTTATGAGTACCTCAGGAAGTCTTAATTTTTTCCTAGGAAATGAACCAGCCGCACTACTTTGTCTATGAGCAGTGGATGGCTAACTAGGGATACATACCATGCGTCTTGGTGGATGTCTGCTGGGTCACGAAAGTGGTAGGAAGTTGTTAACATACACTTCTTGGCATAGAGAAGCGGTGTTCCCTCTTCCCCACACGCTCAGTATGGGTCTTTATGCTTGCCGAATCTGTACAGGTATGAAGGGAATGGGCCATGTTCTGTGATAAATTATGTTACTTGCGGAGGCCAGCTTTGTGTTTTGAGCCTGACTTTTTGTACATTGTTCTTCCATACTTCCCATTATTCCATTGACTCTGCCATTTTTCCATGACCCATTATCTCAGTCTTTTCTTGGCCCAGCTTTTGGGGAGTAGAATGCTGATGTTTTCTGATTCTGAGGAGAGATTGCCTCCTTTGCAAGCTCATCGGCTTTTTTCTTGCCCATGCGGCCAGCGTGAGCCTTTATCCAGCCTAGCTTGATGTTATGTTGTTGGAAAAGGCTTTGCTGGATATTTCGGCAAGGCATTCCAGGCTCTTCGTCTTGTTTTGAGTAGAATGCGTCTGTACTGCGCTATCTCTAGGGAATATATCTTGCAGACTGTTCGCCTTACTTCAGCTGGGGCTCTTTGTATGAAACCATTAAAATAAAAAAATTCTGTTGTTTAACGCACTATTAAAAGTGTTTTAAAATTTGCTTTTGCTTAAATTTTATGTACTGTTGATAGAATTGTTTCTGACAGAAACGTAAAGTAGTAAAATTTACTCATCTGTTTCGATTTTTAGTTTATTCTAGACGTAGAAATGATCTCATTAGAAGCTTTAGAAAAAAATATCATCGACTACTAAAAACAGCTGATATAGAGGGTTAAATTCTTTTTTAACTTCAAACGATATCTAATATCAAGTCTTTTCTTTCCCACCCTCCCTTTTTCACTCGAATTATAAACTATCGAAATAGTGTAGATAATATTTCTAAGGTCTATTCCAATAAGGGATAGTTAATAAAAGTGTTGAATCTTAATTAAATGGTTACTAAATCCTTGTTAGTCGATTTACCTTAGTGCAGAGCGTCGAGATGTTCAGCTTACAAACGAGGCTATACAAACCTGATCAGAGATTTATTGGCGTTCTACAGAACTAGTCCCAGAACTTTCTTATGTTCCAGAATTTATGCAACACCTACAAATGTCGAATTACTTTTGCAACAAGGCAAATTGCTGCTTCTATACAACGCTCTAATAGCATAGCCCGCGAAACTGTATGAAATAATTTAAATGCCGTTTCTTCATTATAAGGGAATTAACTGCGACAAAGGTTTTTGAATTTTAAAACTGTAAAATAATTTATGTTCCATTCTGCACTATCAGAAGATTAATTATTTCTTTCTTTCTGCAGAGCGTGGAGATGTTCAGCTACATCGGCGGCTACATGGGCATGTGGCTGGGGATATCCCTGGTGGCTCTCTTCGACTTCGCTGAGACCTTGGTGGCCCTGGTCACCTACATGTTTATGAGCAAGAGGAAGAAGAAGGCCATACATAGCTACTAATGATACTTTTTCTCAAAAAACATAGCATTTTGGACTCTTCTTTATTAAGCTCTTAATAGTCGCAACAGTTAAAACATGCAATTGTATGAAATAAAATCCTTTTCATGAAAAACTCGATATTTTTTGTCATTAAATAGACTAACCGGATTATTCTATTCTAGCTTTCCTTTTGAAAAATGTTTGAATATTTTGTGTGTAATGCTTTACCCAAATGTACTTATGAACAAGATAACTCGAGTAGTTCTAGCTATACTTTTGAAAAATTTTGTTTGTGTGTGCGTGCGTGCGTGTGTGGGTTGAGTGTGCGCTTGTTATTTTTTACAGTATCATACCCTAACAGTTAAAATCTTTGCACAGAGGCAGCAGCCAGCGAGATTCTACCAAGGCGTGAGTATGACTAGTTGGAAACCCTAACAATCTAATAAGTGGTATTTATTAAAAACAAAGAATAACAATACGTTAAAGACATGTATTTTTCTTATAAGTTTCCAAAAAGGACTTTCGTCTTTAAAAATATTGAAGTAAATTACAATAAATTTATGCTTTTCACTGTTCCATGTATGGCAAGTTAATGCAATGGATGAGTAAAGGGTGGCACTTCCTCGTCATCATCATTATCATCTAACTCGTTTTCTGATTCATCAAAACTAATATCTTAATGGATATCTAATCCAATATCAACACGACAGTTAAGTAAGGAATCAAGTTCACTCCCTTCAAATGCTGCTTTGGAGGTTTCCGTTGAAAAAATATACAGCGCTTCCTTCTTCTGTAAAATATTTCACAATCATCATATGGATACAAAATAACTTTCATGGTAAGTCTTTCACTTACTTTACAGTTTCCAGAAGTATTGGGATTTGCTATAAGGGGAAAGCTACTTTTTCTAAGACTTCTGGAACCATACGCCAAAACTTCATAAATTATTGGATTTAATCAGAAATTTTTTAAAAAAATTATTTACATTATTTTAGCTCCTAAAACCGGTAATTTGTAATATTTTGTAACGAAAAGAGATGAAATCGTCTTTGAAAGTCTTCGGAGTTCGAAGAATCTCTTTGGAGTTTTGTTCGCCTTGCGAGTTGGTCAGCTGTTAGACGCTGAGCGCTTTTGTTCGGGCTATTGCTGTTTTTATTACTGAATTGCTGTCTGTTTGTGTTGCTAATTTGTGCAAGTGCTGTTTTTCCTGTTATCTGTGATTCGTGTATCCCGGAATATGCGAGAATAAAGTGTCAAACCCCGACTACAATTTGTGGACACCCTGCATTTCTAGTATTTCCTAGGCGTTCTATGCATTTCAAAGAAAGAAAACGGCCAATTTACTCCAGATAATTACATGACTTTTGATGTTTGGTTCGGAAGGGGAATTTCTCATCTACATTTCAGTATCGGAAGAGAGAAAATGCTGTACTTTCAATTTGTTCAGCAAATACTCTTGCCCATACTGTGCTGTATGAAAATGAAAGAGCAAAGTGGAATCCTGCAATGGCAATTCTATGATGAAGGTTCTTAAATTCGAGACAATGTTGCAAGAAACTTCTTTCTCCTAGTCGAAACAACTTATCAAAAGTTAGTACGCGAGGTGAAAAAAGGCCAAAATTATTAGTAGTAGGGAGTATGTGACAATTTCATTAACCGGGAGGGTAGATTCATTCCAATGGTTGAACCTCCTCTTCTGATGATCCTTCCCCGGGGAAGGAGAAACATGGGCACTAATTAGGGCTCAAAGCTCCATCCTCAATCCAATTCACCATGTCTAAGGGAAAAAAATTAATGTTGTGCTGCTGAATCACTATGATGAGATGTAACGACTTTGCTTAATTAGCGCTTACTATTTCACTAAATGCAGCACGTCTTTTCAATAAAAGCATGTTCATGATTGCTTTCTAATACTTTGCCTAAATTGCATTTGTCATTTTATAGAATGCCTACATATTGTATAAAATGCTTAGGAAAAGTGAATATAATGTTACTGGCAATGTATGCAAATCGTAGATTCTGTATATTGCCTAGGCATTGTAGGCGATGGTGAATTTCATACATTTCCGGTAACAACAGCATAAAGTCCCAAAATATTTATATAAAAGGAATTAATAAAATAGTATTTAAATGCAAAACTTGTGGAAAAGTCGAAATATTTTTGCAAAGAACCTGATTGTTGTAAAGTATCTACTAAACTTTTAAAGAAAGAACTAGAACTACTAAAGAAAGAACTGGTTGGGGAATTTGTTGTTATCATACACTAACTGACGGAGAATTAGTGTGCCATCATTATCTGAAGTTCTCGCACCGTACAAATTAAACGAAATTTCAAATGATCCCTCGTTCTGAAGATCCTTTCGACTTGAACTATACACAATACTATAAAAGCGTAGTCCATCATATTTCATGGAATAATTATGACGCTTTTTCTACTTCCTCAAAATAACGTAGAATTCGCGTTAAATGTAAAATAGCAATGAATTCGGATAAAAAAACTATTAGTGGTAACATAAGTAAAAAATTGAATGTATTAAAAAGTCTTTAACCTGTTTGAAATTCGAAATGAAATGTATCTTCTACACGTCAGCATAACTAGTCAGTCACTGTGCCGTTTGAAGCTCATGCAATTACTAGAAAAAAATATTTTAGGATTTTGTCTGTTATGGACGAGTTTTCTGTTCGGTAATGTAGAATTTCCGCTATACCCACAGCCTTCCGGTGCAATGCTTCATCAATGGGAATATTCAAAATTCCGTCACTCTATTTGAAGGTGCTAATTAATGTTTAAAATAGAATTTTTTAATGTTATGACTTACGGATACTTTAAAAATATTAAATTTGATGTTCCTATTGCTGTATCTCTCAATGTTTACATAAAATAAGATCCTCATATAGCTTTTTTGGAGACTTCTAAGAATCATTTGTTGGCTAAATTTATAGCCAAAGGATTTAGCTCATTACAATCGTTCCATTTGGAATAGAGTCGTTTTATGACCTTATAAGAGTTTTTTAGCCCTTTTAAATAAAAAAAAAATTAAACGACCTCAAAGAAAAAGGAATTCAACGCTTTTTGTACTAAAGAAAGAACTGGTTCAACTTGAAGCTTGATACAATATCGAAATTGATTTGGCGATTGCTTAAATCGGAGGGTTACCGTAAAACGGTTGTTGCATAATGTATCCTGCCAACTCGAACCCTAATTACTCAACCTCTAAGTCAGGCTCTACTACCGAGTCACCGCTGCCTCTCAAGTACTACAATGAAAATGATTGAAAGATTGCGACTGAAAAATATATGTGGCATTTTTACATCTCCAGAGAATTTTTAATAGATTTTTTACTACCGGAATGATTCTGCTCTCTTACATGATTGACAATTAAGTAAGAATAAAATTATTATAGTTTTAATAAATTATTTATTTAATTGGTACTTGCTTGTTAAAGCGGCCACCGAGCTTGCTTGGCTACCTTCGGATTTTGCCAAGCTCGTTAAGTTCAGTGTTCTAGCGAAGCTACTATACTCCTGCTTCCGCGGCTAGCAAAGCCGTAGGATATTTTCAAAAGTTAAAAAAAAATCTGCCCGGTTCCCATTTAGCTTTATTTTTTAAAAAAACAAGTAATATTTTTCAAAAACCAATTCGAATTTAAGACAAAAGCAACACGTAAATATGCGAGTAAAAAAGTGACGCGAATACAGGACTGCAAGTTTTAAGAGAGCTGCAAACGTTTTTGGCAATATTTTATCATCATCTTGGCGACATATCTCTTGGCGATTCAATCTCGGTGACCGCTTTAACAAGCAACTGCCATTTAATTTTATCATAATGTCAATGTGGCAAAATGTAAATACTATTATAAGAATGATATTTTGAAATACATTTTGAAAATGCAATCAGGTAATTTCGTACTGCGAGAGTGCAATGAAAAAAGCTTCAGATAATTAGAAAAAATCTTATCGAAGTGACATGTTTAGGAATTTTCGATATTTTTTGGTATAATATGATGCTGTCAAAAAATATCGTAAAACGAATCCAAGGTCGGATACGTTCTCTCAACACGTTCGCGGTCAATAAAAATTTTAATGAGCTTCAAAACTAGGCAGGGGATTTATTTTTGAATTAAATGTGGCTTATAAACTTGAATGTTATAGCAATCATGTAGTTATGTGCCACAATGAAAACAAATGTTAAATAATTCGTTACAGCGAATGGTGTTAACTATCAAGTTAGATGATACAATTTGTTTTGGGAATGTGTTTCCGTGCGTAATCAACTAAAATTTCACAGAACACTTAAGATATTTATGGGTTGAAATCTACAAGTTGGAACACACTCTAATTAAAACGGCCCCAGCGAGCCAAGTCGCCAAAGCAAGATGGATGAATGATAAACAAACGTGCACCGGTCACAGTTAAAATTTAATCGTTTAAAGTTGAATCATTTTTCGAACCCATTTGCGTTTTTGGTTTGTCGTTGCAATATCTCCAGTTTCAAATGTAGAATTTCAACTTAACTATTAGCTTTCTAGCTCATTGAATATAAGGAATCTGCTTCTTTTCATTATTCTAATGAAGCAGGGTAAATTGTTCTCGCGATGCCTGTGGCATCTGAGGTGGGCACCGGACAAATTTTTTTAACTTAAAAAAAATCAGCGGCTTCGCTTTCAGTAAAGCGGGAACCTAGTAGCTTCGTTAGCTTAGTGAATGTACGGAATCAGCTTCTTTTAATTACTCTAATGTGGAAGCAGAACAAATAATAGTAAAAAATTAAGACTTACTCTACTCAGTTCTAATATTCGCACTTGGGAGGAAACGCTCTAAATACATGAAGAAGAAAAATGATCAATTCGGCGCATCAAGGAAACCATCGCGTAGGTGAAGACAGCATTCCAAATAATAAATGATAAAATATGACCAAGCAACAGCAAAAATTCCATGCAAACGATTTTTATCATATTGCAAAGAAAAAAATCTCTCGATTATGTGATAGGAAAAATATATAATCTCTAAATAAACATAAGTACTATTTGTTTTTTTTACTAATTGAATTCATCCTAATTAAAATACATTTTATTATTTAATTAAATATTTAATAAATATTTTTATGTTTTATAAAAATCCGCCTAGTATGTAAACAACTCAAAAAAGGCGAAACTCTTACCATGACGTAAACGATCTAGCCGATGGGTTGCCAATAGAACTAATCCACTCCATTCCTGAGGTAACCATATTGGCGACGAAATCGCGTGTGTTCCAACTTCTAGATACCAACCTATTTATGGATTCCACTTGCAATATTTATCCAATTATAATGTCCATGAATATCTCAATTTTAGATAATGTGTTTAAAATTACTATGCTTCGATTTACGAGTACTGCAAACGAGATAAACAAGTTAAGTATTTATATTTTTGAAGTAGTTGTCAAATTGTATGTATTCTATTTCACAATATTGAAATAAAAAAATTCATAGAATATTTAAATTGCAGTACTATATAAAGAAATACAAAATCTTGCATAAATATTTACTAAAGCTTTTTTAAATCACTTTGAATAATTAATAGCTAAGACGATCGACTCTAAAAGTTTCGGCCAAATTTTAATGAACAATGAAGCTTCAAAAAGGGTTGTAATATTTTCATGCTAAACAAAATCATGAATAGTGTCTTGTCTATTTAACATTCAGAACGGCACAATAATTCTGAAAATATCGTCAAAGAAATTTGGTCTTGAAATGAAGGTTTTGATATGAATTTATGAAGAATGGGAAAACCTTTTGTGAAAGTAGTTCGAATCGTTATAAACTAATTTTTGGTTGCAGGAACTAAAATATTATTTTGGTTGTTTTACCATACTTTAAACTCTGAATAATTGCTTAAGAAATTCAATGCTGAATCAAGTTATATGAATTACAAGATCAAAATGTCCTACTTTACAAAACATTGACACTACATTAAAAATATAACTTTCGAAAGTTTTCCTATACTAACTTTAACAGTCAAAATCTTGCTTGTTGCACGTCAAAATATGAGGGCAGTTGAAAAGATAAGCCCCTCTAAGAGAAAAGATCTATTCACGAATTCAAAGGGATTCACAAAGTAGGTAGGAAGTAGTACATATTATTTCTCGACATAATCACCATGGTTATCGAAGCATTTGTTCCATCGGTAAACCATCGTATTAAAACCAGCATAGGAGAAATCAGCATCAGCCACGATAAGACGACATGATGAACTTCCGCATTGGTTCTCGAATGCTGACCTTCCAGATACTTCTTCAACGGTCCTAAGAGATGAAAATCACATCATATTAATGAGCAGTAGAGATGGTGTTCTAATGACTCCGCATTGGTTCTCGAATGCTGACCTTCCAGATGCAATTGTCCAGCAGTTTATAACGATTTACCCATTTTAACTTGTTAGCAATGTGCCTCGAGTAGTTTTGATCTGATTTGAACAAGCGAAAAATATATTGTAGGCAGGGTGAAATTCTCGGACATATTCGTAGATAGGTCATCCAGCTTCAAGAGAAAGGAAATGGTGTGGGGGCGGAGTTGAAATTTTCATTTCTCTTTAGCTCTTCAACTATTGAAGACAAAAGATTATTCAAATTAGGTGAATACTTATGTCATCATGCTGAGCCATTTTTGTATTTGAAGCTCTTTGACAGCTGCTATCCCTTGAAAGTTAAATACTCTGACTGACTCCGTATTCCGCAAGTCTATTCTCCGCTGCATTCTGCGGTTTTCACATGTTAATATGCTTACTTAGTACTTTTATAGCGTTGGATCATATCATACTAATAAAACTTTGCAAATAAATAACAACTTGCTTGGTACAACAGTATTTTAACACGTTTGCAAAAGTTGCATCTAAATAGTGATTTTAAAAAAATTATACAGTTTGAGGGTTAAGAGAACACTACTCATAGATAAGAACAGCGGAATATAGGCTTAAGTTGTGTTGTTTCTAATTCGCCCGAGATTCGATGGCCTCGTGTTAAGTCTCAGTTCTTTTATTTTGCTTGTTTTTAGTTGTTTTTTGGCTGCAAGACCGTAGAATCCTGGGTTGAGGCTCGATTCTACGCAAGATCTTTCGTGTATACTGTCTTGAGGAATGAAGAATCCGTCGAGGGTCAGACGTCCTCCAATTGGTGTAGTACGGAAGTTTGAAGAGGAATGTGCTTGTAGTTCAGGTCTCATTTGACTACGATTACTACCATTTGACTACGGTTACTGCCATTTGACTACGAATACTACTATTTGACTACGATTAAACATTATGAGATCCGTGTCAAAATAGCCCCCGCTTTACTTGTAAAACGGTATGTAAAGTACCCGACTAGGTTGAAAAGGCGGTTTTCGAAGAAAAGGTCATTTTTTATGTTCTAAAAATAGAGACATAACTTTTTAGATTCTGAAGCAGTCTTTGTTTTTATTCTACGTAAAATAGAATTCTAGTTACAGTAATTTCAATAACACGCGGTGTTTGAAAATGAAACCGTAAGTAGTGACATTGAAACCGGAAGTGAACGGTTTTTCCTCTTTCTTAGGAAAACTTTCTTCGAAATAATATTTAAAAATTTATCTTAAACTTTGTACCATATAGGGAAATATTCTAGATGCGATCTGGAATGCACAGAGCATACATAGAACTGAATCAAGACAAGGATTCTTAAACAAAAAAGCACGAAAAAGCTTCATTTGTACTTCAATGTACAAATAGATTGATTGTTAATTTTATCTATAAATTGTAAAATTATTATTGTATTGCTATTCAAAGTAATGTAGGAGACTTGAATAAAACGCAATCTGCTTTATTAGCTATTTTTTTTCCCAGTGCTTCTCCAGAGAACATCAAAACATGGACATTGTGCCTTTCGTAATTGACAGCTTGTGCTAATTTCAAGGAACAAAATTTTAAAATAATTCTTATCATGAAAAACCTTATTAATTGCCACAAAGAGTTGTTGATATTATAAATCAAGGTTATATGTATTTCGGCAACCAAACTCTCCGCAGTAAATGCTTGCAAATATTTATTACATCTCAATCAAACTTTCAATTGAATTCTGTGGAAAATTCTACCAAAATAGACGTTTTTTGAACACCAAAAACTTTGTTTTGTTGCTTTGATTTTTGTTGGATTTTATAATTGAGATATTTATCAATATTTAATGAAGTTGGTATTGATTCAGTATACTATACTGCAAAGAAACGGAAAACGCTTCATAATGAGCCTATTGCAGATTCGAAACGGCATTCAATGCCAAAAGCAAAAAATAACCGAAGAACGCTTAATAAAAAAGACAAATATTTAAATTGTAAAGGAAGAAGGAATAACTTATAAATTGGGAGAGTTTTAATTTGTTTCTTGAATATTTATTGGAACTAATCTTTTATTATATTTTTAAATGCGTTTCCTGAAAAATAAAAATTTCACTATAATTGGTCCACGGAAAACGTGATATCTCAAAAACAATTCATTAAAATTCATTGAAATTTTACATACATGTGTCACGAACCTTTGAGAGTATAATAGACCACAGATTTTCAGATAGCTTCATCTAGTCATGTCTACAGATAATTTCATTTCGAAATATAGGATAATTTTGGGAAAAAAACCAATGACGCCACCTTTGCATGTTCATAAAATATTTATTTGTTAAAAGAAATTTCATATTGCGGCTTATTACATTCTAGATATTATGTATGTGAATTTAAAATTAAATATTTTTATTATTTTTTAGTTACACACTCTTGCAACCAAAAACGTGTTTAGAAACCAATTTATAAATGATTCTGATAGATTTGAGAATGCTGATTTCTTGAAAAACAGTCAAAAAATTCCATCACGCACCATTTTTTCACAAATTGAAAATTTTGATCTTCGTAGCCCCCAATCTATTGTGTTCTAATTCAGTATGGGGATGAGCATTTAATGTCATAAGTCGTCATTACTTGCGAAAACTGGAAATTTTTAGGGTAGTATGTGGTGCGAATAAAAAAAAAATTCAAGTAGTAATATGTCGAAAAACATTTTTGTTTGGACCGATTTTACTTCAAAATGGCTCTTATTCGTCTAGAGCTTACATTAAAAATCAACACGACTCACTCCCTTTTCTTCCTCTCCCCTATCCCACACTTCCTGCTCTCTGATCAGTTGTTATATGATTTTTGAGTGAGAAGGTTGTGTGCTATGCAGTGCAGTTTTTCTCAAGGTGTTATATGTCTAGAGGTTTTTTTTCCCTTGGCAGATGAGTGTATTAATTTTTATAGTTTTCATATTTAAAGTTTTAATCTATAAAATTTACTAATGGCAGCAAAGGCTTGTCTTAATTCACCTGATTACTTTTGTTACATTTGTGGGGAATTTATGGTGAAGAAAACCAAAGAAATATGAAGATTTTGTGAAGAAAGTTTATAATACATATTTCGGTTTAAAACTTGGTGACCAGAATAAGTCTTGGGCCCAACATAAAGTGTGTTACCCTTGTGTAGAAGAACTGCGAAAGTGGTCAAAAGGTACGAAAAATTTTGGAGTCCCTCTGATTTGGTGGGAACCTAAAGATCATAGTGATGGCTGCTATTTCTGTTCATGTAACGTGCAGCGGTACAATTTCATTAATAAGAGGAAAAAAATTATCCCAACCTACCGTCCGTCGGCAATGAGTCCTATTCCTCATAGCTCAAAAATACCTGTAACTAAAACTATTGAGATATTCCTGATGACTCTGAAGACAAAGGTAAGGCTTATGACGAGGACTTCCACTGTGTTTCAGATAGCAACGAGTCCCAACCTTTTCCCAGCTGAAATTGAAAGATTTAGTCGGAGATTTGGCCTTTCTAAAGATTCTGCAGAACTCTTAGGCTCTAGTCTAAAGAAAAAGAATTTATTGGCTCCTGGTGCCTCTTTCTCATGGTTCAGAAAGAGATAAATAGTTTTCATTCAATACTTTTCTCAAGATAGTGGTTTGGTTTACTACAGCAATGTCCCTGGCTTGATGGAGATGTATAATAAACCGTATGACGTGAACCAGTGGAGGATCTTTATTGACTCGTGAAAAAGAAGCCTCAAAACAGTGCTTCTGCACAATGGCAGCAAGTATGCTTCAGTGCCATTAGGGCATTCTGTATAGTTGAAAGAATGTTACGAGAATTTAACCTTGATTTCCACCAACTTGAAATATAAAAATAGCGAATCTATTAGCGCTTTCCATGCTTCTTGGACAACAAGCAGAATACACCAGGTACCCTTGTTTGTGAATGGGACAGTCGGGTTAAAAAAAATCACTGGATCGAAAAGGAGTGGCCGCATGGGAAAGCATTAAAACCTGGAAATAAAAAAATTGTAAAGGAAAGTTTGGTTGATTCCAGTAAAGTTATCTTGTCTCCACTTCACATCAAGATTGGCTTAATGAAACAATTTGATAAGGCTCTATCAAAAGGAGAGTGCCTTAAATACCTTGGCAGAAAGTTTCCAGGACTGTCGGAAACAAAAATAAAGGAAGGTGTTTTTGAAACTATGTAAAGACAAATTGTTTGAATGTAAAATGGAAATGGGTGTGAAAGAGTTCCTGGAGAGCTAGGGCAAACACCTGTAAATTTCCACGGGAACTAACTCCCAACTTTAAATATATTATGGTAAACGTGTTGACGAAATTCAAAAACTTGGGTTGTTTGATGAGTTTGAAAATGCATTTCTTAAATTCGCATTTGGAGTACTTTTCAGAAAATCTTGTGTTTTTAGTGAAGAACAGGGTGAAAAATTTCAGATATCAACTAGATGGAGCGTAGATACCAAGGTAGCTGGGAAGTAAATATGATGGCGGACTGCTGTTGCATGCTGCCCAGAGAAGACCTGCATACTATCTACAAGAGACAAAGTGCAAAAAGGAAATTTCAGGGGAAAAGGAAAAGACAGCATAAAGACCTCTGAATGCCAGGATGTGTTAACAATAGTAACTGCTCTTATTAATATAATTTAGCAAATCATTTCAAATAGTTTGATAAATAATAAATTTGTAAATAAAACATTAAAAAATATTTTGAAAAGAACTAGTTTTCGCCAAAATAAAAAATAAATAAAATAAAAAAACTTTTAAATTTATTTTGTTTCTTTTTCTTTCTGTTTATTTTCACAAATTTTATTTATTATTTATTGCATTTTATTTTATTTTTGTTTATTCTTTTGTATATATATTTATTTATTATGTTATGTATGTATTTATTTATTATGCTATTTATGCATTTATTTATTATGTTTGTTGTTTATATTTTTTGTATTTGTATTGTATTACTTATAATGTATTGTATTGTATTACACAATTATTTGTATTGAAATTATTCCTCCCGTCGACTTGTGGCAAGCTTTACACCCCTTGGGTAAGCTGGGTTGTCATGGGAAATATATTTTTAAGATTTTTATTTTTATATTTTATTTCTAGGATTATTTTTTATATTTTATGTCAGTATTTCCTAGGATATTTTAAATATGATATAAGACTTGTTTTGAAAAAATGGCTGAAGGTGAATATTTTATTCATAATATTCATGCATTACAATGAAGTAGTTTTTAATAAAAAGAAATTGGTTTATGTTATATAAATGGAATCTATTAGAAATTTGTTTGTTTTTTAAGGCAGTCTGTCAATGTTGGAGCTGTTTTGTCTTCAGGATGGCTGGTCATATGAAATGCACCAAGATTTTATAGAAATTTATCTAAAAATGTGCAAAATAATTTATGTTCAGAGGAACTCACATATTATGATTAGAAGAACTTGCATCTTATGATCTGTTGATCATAGTTTGAATACATGCTTTGATACTGCAGCAATTTTCTAGTTAATTTGATGAAATAAATTTCGTGCAACTTACAATGAGTCTGTTTCTAAGTTATCGTTACACTCTTTATGCTAACAATATTTTATTTTAAAAAATTCTCTTGTTCTTTTATTTTTCTTTAAATGGCTACAATTTTTTTAAAATGCCAAATTCATGATGCATATACTTTATACAACTTCAGTTCCTTTGAGAAAAAAAAGAATTATTTTGTGTTATAAGCTCTGTGTTCTCAGATAATTAAAAAATGATTGTTGATATATTTTATTATTAAATACCTTGAAAATTGTTTTTGTTGAATGAAGTATTTCTATGTATTTGTGAATATTAAAAAAAAGAAGTCGTACAGATACAAGATTAATACTGCTTTAAATTTTCATACCAAATTTCCTGTCAATTGTTTCATTCATTCATATAAAGGTGGTCCAAGTCTTGTAGATACATAAATTTCAATCAATTTAACCATTTTTTATTTCAGGTGTATAAAATTATGTGCTTTATTGATTGCATTAATGATAAATAATGAAATTTCAATGGCTTTAACATGTAAAGAAAAGTAGTAGTGGTCTAAGATAATTAAAAAATTATTGTTTATATATTTTATTATTAAATATCTTGAAAATTGTTTTTGTTGAATAAAGTATTTAAATTATCATTGTGTATATTAAAAAAAGTCATACAGATATAAGATTAATACTACTATAACTTTTCTGTTAGTTGTTTCATTCATTCATACGAAGGTAGTTAATTTCACCATTTTTTTTTATTTAAGGTGTGTTTATGTGTTTCATTGATTTTATTTATTGTAAATAATGAAACTTGCAGGCCTGAGATACTTAAAAATATTAGTTTTGATGTATTTTATTATTGATAATCTTGAAAGTTTGTTTATTTATTTCAGGTATACTTACAATGTTTCCAGAAATCTTGGATTTTGTTCCAATTTGATAAAAGGTTTAAAAAATTAAATATAGACGTTTTTGATAGTCACATAGAACACAAAGAGAAAGCACAGGTGTTTTTTATTTCTTCTTTCATCCATATGATGATAAAACATAAAGTAAAAATGATGAACAATGATTTGAAACCCAATTTTTTCCAATATGCTCAGCATTTGGGGTTTATTAGAAATGTTGTTAATTTGTAATATTTAGTAACTTATTATGTGTGCTCAATAACATAGTTTGATATTATTTTGAGTTTTAGACATTTATTATAGCATCTTGGTGCAAAGCTAAATAACATTATTTATTTTATTCCGAGGATTACAAAAATTGATAAAAAATTAACTTTTCAAATGATTTTTCTGTATTAAAATTACGTTCTATAATTTTTTTATCTATAATATGAATGAATGTGAAGTTATAAAAAATAATTATAACCTGAAAAAGATAGTATGTTATTAACTTAATCAACAAAAAATAATCTCCTGTGGAGTTTTTAAAAAATTTATGATTTGAAAAACTTTTCTTGAAAAAGAATAAATATTCTTTATTTATTTGAAAAATACTTTATATTTCTTAAATTATAAATCCACATGTTTTAAATTATTGGTACTCCACAAAGAGGCTAATTATTTTCTGTTTTTCTTGAAAAAGAATAAATATAATTTTATTTCAAATAAACTTCATACTTCTTAAATTATATATCCATTACTCTACAAAGAGAGAGATTCAAATTAGTGAGAAAAAGGTTATTTCAGAATTATGTTTTTTAGGCTGTAAAATTAAAAATGTATCATAAGAAATCAGCTATTCTTAAATTTAATAATCGTCGAAAACGTTAAAAATTCAATAAAAATAATGACCACAGGAATTGAAATAACTTTTTACATCGTTGTCATGACTATAGGGAAACTCTCGCGTCACAACTCTCGCGTTCCTCTTTTATTGTTGAAAGCTAACGTAATATTCTAACGCATTTTATTTTCATATTTTAAATCATCAAACTTTTTGTGGAATCTGCAACCCAAGCGCTCTGAGATATTTGGAAATATATCGAGTAAGCTGAATGATTATGGTTGCCATGTTTTCATTCTTTTTTTCGGCATGTTTTTATTCAACTAACATGCCGCTGGCCATAAAATGTATTAGACCTTTTTAATACTAAAATCAAATGCATATTTTGTAAGAGAAATAAGAAAGCTAAGATGGCTCCGACAATTTGCAATTAGATTTAACACGAAAAGGTCAGTTATTTGACAACATTAGGGACATTTATCTAAACAACGAAAAAAACAATTGCAACCCTTTAAAAGAACATTGGTTTAATATCTACCACAATCTGAAGTTAAAAACTACATTGTGAAGGGAACCATGACTATAAAATGATGCAAGATTCAATTGAAATCATAAACCCGGCGAACAATCTGATCGCCGAATGTTGACTAGTAATTGATTTTTTTGATTAGATGAAAAATGGAAGCATAATAGTATTGAAGATAAATAACTAAAAACGGGAAAACAATTTTTTCACTGATTATCATTTTAAAGATATTATTACGGATCAATGAGGACTCTGAAACTTCTGGTCTGTGTCGTTTCACATTCAGTTTATAGTGTAGCAATTACGACTTATATATTGTCCGCAAATCAAATTTTCTCTTTCCAACCCCATTAATAAACTATTGTTTCAATGTACCAGTGTTACCCAGGAAACGTTACTCGAAAATATTTTTTGATACTTCTGATTACTAAAAAAAGATAAAGAAGAAAAATTGCTTTCATTAGGAGAAAATGTATAAAAAATGGTAATAGTTGCTATTTGTATGTTTTGTACCCTAAACTATTCTCAAATATCGAAAAATTACTGAATCTGTTACCATAGCGCAATGCATCAAAGTGATATCACTCTAGCTGGTGGTTAAGTTTCGTTTTGTATTCTCCAGTTAAATGGCTAGATTTTCTGAAAAACAGTGGGCCCCGAGGTTACCTTTGGAAATGGCATCATACAGGTAAGTATTTCCTTTAACCCATTCCTGTCTGAATTTCTGATCAAACTGTGCCCTTGAAGCGGATTATGCTTATTGGGGGCCTCCCAAATTGGAGGAACCCCAAATATTACTTGTAATGTAATATTGGACTTTTCAGCTATGATGTTTTGTAGAAGATAATTTTGCATGCTTTTAGGTATAGTAACTTTTTATTATTATTTTTTAATTAACTAATTAAACAGTTTAATTAATCTTTGTTAACAATTAATATGCTTTAAATTCAGGATTTTTAAATTTATGTCTGTAATTCATTTATATAATTATTAACGTTAAGTATTATCGAAATAACTTTAGGATTCATTGCATAAAAGAAAAAATGATTCGTATTTTCTTAGAAAAATTACTTTGGATATATATATATATATAAGAAACAACCAATGTATTCTATATATAATTCAGCGAGTTATAAATCTCGAAATAATAATTAATTTGCTTCCAAATATTGCAATACTAGACGCCTTCGGCGATAAGCTTGTACGCCGGTAATATGATTTCAGTTGAATCTTGTATCATTTTATATTCATGACGTATTTGACAACGTAATCTTAAACTTCAGATTGTGGTAGATATTTAACCCATGTTCTTTTAGTGGCATTGTACCTGTTCTGTTCATTGTCTAAATAAATGTCTCTAATGGAGTCAAATAACTGACCATGCCATGCAACATCTAATTGCACGTTGCAGACGCCATCTTCACTTTCTTATTTCTCTTGCAAATTATGCATTCGATTTCAACATTAAAGTGGCGCAGCACATTTTATACCCAGCAACATGTTAGCTGAATCAAAACCTGCTGAAAAAAGAATGAAAGCATAGCAACCATAATCATTCAGATTTTTGGATATTACGTCATATACGTCATATCTGAGAGAGCTTGGTTTACAGATTCTATAAAAATATTGATGAAACAAAATATGAAAGCAAAATGTATTAAGTTATTATCTTAACTTTTAACAATGAAAGAGAAACTCGCAATTAAATATTTATTTAAAAAATGAAAACAGTTTGAATTGCGTTGCAACAATGAAAATTATTGTTATAAATTATGCCAAAACATATTTTTATAAATTTATTAAAATTAGAGAAAAAATTATATGGTAACTTAAATGATATCATTGAAAATCTATTTTTTGGCTCTTTCAAATGGTGTAAAATGATTTTTTTTGCTGTAATCCGTTCGGAAGATTTTAAGAAAAAACGTCGAAATTTTTCTGAATATTTATTTAATAAAAATTACAATTAAAATTTCAGAAGAAGGGCTCTAATGTTCACATTCCCACCCTCCAAAGCATAATTGTGCCAAATTTTGTTGATCTAGATCCAGCGTTCTGGCCTGTAGAGCGCCAACACACACACATTCTTCTTTATTATTAGTAGAGATAATAGAGTAAGAATGGCAGAAACAAGAAATACAATAATTAGGGGCATTTATGTAAACAATGAAAAAAACATTCGTTGTTTACATAAATGCCCCTAATTAAGCCCATGTTCTATTAATCATGGTCATTAAAAGAATGTGGGTTTAATACAGTGGCGAATGCAGGGGAATGCTATGGGGATGCAGCCCCTCAGAGCTTTAAAAAAAAAAAGAATTTTTTTTATTTTATTTAAAATCACTACAACTGTTTTTTTCGTAATCTCCCTTTTTGTAAAAAGAATAAATGAGTAAATAAATAAAACTGACAGCATTTCTTCCTGGCTTGAGAGACTCGAAAATATCTCCACTTTTGTCGTCATTCCACTCGTACTCGCACTTGTCGAAAACAATTTTGGCTAATTATTTCATTATGTTTTTTTTATTAAATTATCGAAAGTATTGTAGTGCTCTTTATGATTCTTATTGGCAGGTGAGTAAAGTTTATAAAGTTAAAGCGCTTTGGTTTACAAAAGCCATGAGGCTTTTGAGATTCGTTACGACGATACAAAACTTTTATGACCTCGGCCCCCAGACCCAAATCCTGGTCACTGGTTTAATATCTACCACAATCTGAAGTTAAAAATTGCGATGTTAAGGGAACCATGACCATAAAATGATGCAAGATTCAATTGAAATCATAATCCCGAAGAACAAGCTAGTCGCCGAAGGTTGTCTAGTAATAAATAAAACTTATATTGTTGTATATATTGCCCAAAGGAAGAAGAATTCATTTTTAAACAATTAAGGAAAAAGCATCTATCCCTTTCTTATGAAATTAGATTTAAAGTCTATCAAATTCTCATTTCTTCATCTTTATGCGGTTCGAACAGCTTTGAGTATAGCGTCTCTTCTCAAATGTGTTACTTGCAGTAAGCAGTTAACTTTCCCACGTTAAAGCAATGTAGAAGTTTTGGGATATTTATAGCTATAATGAGATTTCTTGTATTCAGGAGTCCTGATTGTGATTAGAAAACGAAAGATTGCTGGTGAATATTCTCAAATGATACTTGAAAATGGATTCAACAAAGGTGTGTAGGAAAAACGGAAGGACATTGGGAAAAAGGGTTTTCGGCCATTAAATTTGCTAAATGAATGCAGGGGACCAGGGGCCTTATCTACTAAAG
>BGPR01003154.1:136058-147509 GCA_013235015.1 Araneus ventricosus | reverse complement strand
TCTCTTATCAACTCTGTCGTAAAGGACAGAATGGTATATTCTAATAACAATACAGGCAAAAAAGGAGGGAAATAATAAAAGTATCCACCCGAAATTTTTTTAAACAGCAATTTGAAATGAATTAAGATAATTTTTTAATGTTAAAAAAATAAATTTGTTCTTGTTAAAAAAATGAAAATGTGAATCGTAAAATAAAGCAATAACTTTCAAATCTCCTGAAAGCTGAAAGGATTTTCCTAGAACTTTGATCATGTAAAGAAGAGGCTTCAACTCTCAGTTTACAGGGAAGATTCGGTCACGACGGCATTTAGAGGACTGACCAGAAATTGATGAAGAAGAAAAAAAATCTGGGCTACCCCGTTCCACAGAAAGCTGATAATGATTTACAAATTTCATCAATGGTTTAGTTTAATAAGTACATTGCTTACATGCATTTTCGTAAAAGTAACAAGTATATTTTGGAAGTTATAAAGGTTTTCTTAAAAAATCTTAAATTTTCCAGCATGTTTTTTTGCTTATAACATGCAGAGTTTTCCATCAAATAATACAAAGCTTACAGAAAACTTGAAAATGTGTTACAGAAGTGTTCCATTAAAATTTGAAGTTCATACTATGAATATTAGAGTAAATATGATTATTTGCATTAAATAAATTTTACTGCGCATGTGCGGGACATAGCGTAAATTTTCTTTCAAAAGTTCAAAGCCAGATACATAGGGCAATTTATATGAAAATTAAAATTGAATACCATTAAAATTCAGAAGGCTATCTGCATTGCAGTGGTGTGAATTTTACTTGCACTCTAAGAGAAGTCAAATGATGAAGGCTTTACCACAAATGATACTTTAAAAAAATTTGATTCTTCCAATAGTTATCTACGAACTACAATCTAAGTAATGTATTTAATTTATTTATAAGTGTCTTATGTCCTCCAATGTTTCATTTGGCTGTTTTTGTTACCTCATTAATTTTTTAAAGCAAAGAGGGAGAAACTTTTCATTGAGGAGAGGATTATACTAGAAACATGACTGCAACATGATAAGTTCGCCGTCGGCTTAGCACAGCAATGTTTCTAGCATAGATTTTGAGGCCCCCCTTATTGTCTCGTGGCACGAGGCGGTCGCCTCTAACGCCTGTGCAGAAATCCGCCACTGGTTGTCCTTCACTAAAATACCCGGAGAAAGGTGGGCAGTGCAGTTATCCAAAATTAGAAGTATCTTGGCGTCAGCTGGAAAGCCGTTTCCAGACAAATGTCGACGGGCTTCAGGAACAAAATGGTTTTCGAACCACTCATTCATCAAATGCTGCGTCATCCATGCCCGCTTATTTGACCGGAAACACTTTTACATTTTTAAAAGCCCTAGGCTTGGCCGATTTTCCAATAACGAAAAGCTTCGTTTTGTGGCTTCCGGCGGCGTTTCCACATCCTAGAATTGTGATTCTTTCTTTAGAATCTTTTACTCCTGTGGCATCTTTTTCGTCCGCAGTTGCTAATGTTGAGCGAGGCACGTACCGCCAAAACAAACCAGTTTCGTCTGCATTGTAGATTTGCTCTGGCGATAATTTCTCGGTTTCTACGAGGCTGACAAATTCATTCACAAAATCTTATGCAGCTTCAGCATCGGCCGACGCTTTATCCCCACATATCTTCAGCTGTCGTATTCCATGACGTTTCTTGAATTTTGTGAGCGAACCTGTCGTGTAACTGTAGTCTGTGGTTAAGTTCATTGATCTATGAAATAGTTTTGCCTGTTCCATTAAAAGTGGCCCAGACAAAGGGACTCCTTCACTTCTTCGCTGCCTGACCCACTCAATCATGACTCGGTCATGATCATCGTTTTTTGCATGGCGAATGATCTTTCTTTCACCCATCGCCATTGGTGTATCCGAGTCGGCAAAAAACTCAAAAAGCTCTTTTTTTTGCTTCTTAATATCGTAGATGGTTGACTTTCCTAGTCCATATTCTTCGCATAATTTTGCAACAGCTGTGCCACTTTCTAACTTTTTGATCAGGTTGACTTTATCCTTGATCGATAGAGTCACGTGTTTTCTTTTTGTTCCGCTGGCTACAGTAGAACTCAAAGCACGCTTCGGCATATTGATAATGAAAGATATAAACCAGAAGATATTTAATAATATTAATAATAAAAATTAAAAAGCTAAATGTTGGGATCGTTCATCAAGCAAAATATATCAACTCGGATAAGAGAAGTTCAACATTCGCGAGGGCTAGTTCGGAATTAAAGACAACCGCGTCCATTCGTTCTGGGCAAATCCTGTGCGAGCCAGAAGGGGAGAGGAAGTTGCGCGCGCATCTTATTTGTTAACATTTCTTATATTCTGGACTAGTCCATTTTGCGTGCTAGAGAGGGGAAGGAGAAAGGTATTGTAACTCCGCGATTTGTTACAATAGCTCCCCCCCCCCGCGATACCTTCGTCGCACATCGATGTACATGTGGTTAAATCCTTTCCCCCAGATGGTTCGACTAGTTTCTGCTGATTCTGGGCGCCGATTTGGTGTAGATAAAGAGATTAGGATTGTGGTTTTTTTTTTTTTTTTTTACGGAATGAAAAAGGTCCGGATTTTCGACGTCGGGATTTGAGACGTTGTACTGTATTTATACGAATTATATATAATACACAGCCAATTAATTTCCAAGATTATTTTTTAACACAGATATCAACCGAATATGGTTTTTCATTTATATTAACACAATGACGAACATTTAAATTGCTCTATAGAGAAAATCTTTTTCTACATCACCAGAATAGTGTTCTTTTGTGGAGATTGATAATGCCCATTTAAATCCATTTTGAAAGAAAATTCTTTACAAAGCAGAATCAGAAGAAAAGGATTCATTGCTTGTATGGATTCTATTATGTATTTCCAAATCTAAATTGATAAGAATATTTTTTTTCCACATACATCACAAGAGCTTTTCATTTGTATGAGTTCGAAAATGCACATTTAAATGACTTTTCCTAGAAAAATCTTTATGGCATATATCACAAGAATAGGGCTTTTCATTTGTATGAGTTCGATAATGCACATTTAAGAGACTTTTCCAAATAAAAGTTTTATGGCATATATCACACGAAAAGTTCTTTTCATTTGTATGAGTTCGAAAATGCACATTAAAAGAACTTTTATGAGAAAATTCTTTATGGCATACATCACAAGAATAGGGCTTTTCATTTGTATGTATTCGAAAATGCTTTTTTAAATTACCTTTCAGAGAATATTTTTTACCACATACATCACAAGAAAAGAGCTTTTCATTTGTATGAGTTCGAAAATGCGCATTTAAATGACTTTTCCCAGAAAAATTTTTATGGCATACATCACAAGAAAAGGGCATTTCTTTTGTATGAATTCGAGAATGCACCTTTAAGTCACCTTTGCAATAAAATGTTTTACTACATACATCACAAGAAAAGGGCTTTTCATTTGTATGAGTTCGATAATGCAATTTTAATTCATATTTCCGACAAAATTTTTTACCACATACATCACAGGAAAAGGGCTTTTCATTTGTATGAGTTCGAATATGCTGATTTAAATTACCTTTCTGAGAAAAATCTTTATGGCATACATCACAAGAAAATTTCTTTTCATTTGTATGAGTTCGAATATGCTTATTTAAATTATCTTTCCGAGAAAAATCTTTATGGCATAACTCACAAGAAAAGGGCTTTTCATTTGTATGAATTTGATGATGTCTTTTTAAATCACATTTCTCAGAAAATTTTTTACCACATATATCACAAGAATATGGTTTTTCATTTGTATGAGTGCGAAAATGCACATTTAAACTACATTTTTTAGAAAAATACTTATGGCATATATCACAAGAAAAGGGCTTTTCATGAGTATGAGTACGAAAATGCATAGTTACATGATCTTTCCGAGAAAATCCTTTTCCACATACAGCACACGAATAAGGTTTTTCTTTTGTATGGATATGAAAATGAGTTAAAAGCTGTTTCTGACAAAATTTCTTACCACAGATACCACATGTGAAATATTTCTTATTCTTATCATTTACATTTTCAATATTTTTATCAGTATCAACAGTTTCTACACTCAGATCACTAATCAAATGTGTTTCATTCGTCTTGATATACGTCTCCATCCTGTATGCTCTGCATTGATGTTTTTATTTAAAGACAGGGCTAAAGTTGAATCAAGGATAATTATCTAATAACGATAATAATCTTTCTGTAAAGAAACACCTTTCGGTTACATCCAGACATCTTCGAAGCAACCTGTTGAAGAAAATAAAATATTATTACTTTTTAACTTATAACAAGCACGTAAAAGGCTATTTAATAGAGCATAGTCTTTCTTCTTGACCCAGTGGTGTATTGACGGGGAGTACAAAGGGTGGTATATATTACGCGAGAACTCGTTTTCTGAGGCGTCAAGGAGTCAAAATATTACTGTGTTTCTTCCATTCCCTGGGAGCTATTTATGCTTGTCAAGCCAATGATGATGATTAGCATAACCCCTAATGATGATCACATAAAAAAAATCACATTTAACGAGTGCCACATGGTGAACAAACGTTAATGCGTGTCAGTCGCTTTTTAAATTGAAATATGACAAGGGGGTGAAAATACATCATGCTCCAGGCGTCTTTTACCTTCAGGACATCAGTGTCTTCACTTATGAATGTTTATAAAATTATGTTTTCAATTATACTAATTTGAATGTTTTTCTTCAATTTCAGTAATCTAAGAAAAAAAATGATAACATGATACAGAAGAGTTTACCCAAGACAGAGACAAAACTATAGCCTTGCACGTAAATAAATGCATCTACTGGTGTCAAGGAATGATTTCACACAAGTTCATAAAAAAAAAAATACGATAATGAAAAATTTATATATCAATATAATAAAGAACAAAATTGTGCCTAAGCTAATTATAAGTTGGGATAACATTATTATCAAGTATTAAACCAATAAAAAAATCACTAATTCCAAGTACTGCAACTGAAGACAAAATTGTATTACCTGGATATATAATGCAAATAAAACTCTATTTGCCAAGCAAATTTTGGCTGAGAGATCTGCTTTTATTAATTATGATCCTATTTAAACCAAATAACATTGATTATTTGAATTTCGACTTCCACAACTAAATGAGAGTTATATTGGGAATGGGAGACCTCCCAATTTCAAACGACACTCATATGACAAGAGGAGAACACTCCTTACTGGGCATGCCTCACTCCAAACTTTCACACCACACCCAGTAGTGTAGCTACAACTTTTGCTTCCCTTCCTTTACAATTTACATAGAGCACATAAACCTAAAATAATAATAAATTCCAGGGAAAAACATTTTATTAGTAACAGAATCTATGGTTTGACATAATTGACCTCTGCAGATAGGTTGTAAAATCATGTGTCCACCATCAGCCTTTATTCATATACCAGCAATTTATCGAAAAAAGTTTTAAAAAATACAAATTAATAACATTACCTGTTATTTTTTATGTAAAAAATTAATTGGCTACTGCTAGTTAGATGACTGATGCCATGACCACATGCATGTGAAAAATTTGACCTACTATGGTAATATCAGTGACAATTAGGCTCAAATACATGATTCTTAGTCTTGTTCATACTCATAAAATTTTGCATTTGTGTAATGACCACTTGAAGCTGTGCTCGAGTTATATGAAACTACCATGGCTTTGGTGAAAGAAAGGATTTTTAAAACTTGTAAACATCCTACATCTGTTTATAAAGGGAAACTAGGCTCAAAAAGTAAAAGTACTATTTCGATCCATCTTACCAGATATTTTACAGTTTAAAATTCGAATCATCAGAAAGAAAGAACATTTCTTCTGCCTGCAATCTAATCGGTATTTTGAAGAAATAAACAATAGACACAGAGATGTAAACCTTCCAAAAATAAAAGCAATAACTAGATTTATCAAAAAATCCTGTGTTTGTTTGAACAAGTGAGAGATTTCAAGCAGCTTCAAACAATACTCTGTACCAGAATTTTGCCATTCCACATGTAAAAATTTTATAAACCAGAGAAAACTTTCCATATTAAAATCTTTTTTAATATCGCATTTTTTCCCCCATTCGAGTATTTACAGAACTAGAAAATCACCCATCATGGTATGATGGGTGCAAATTGCATCTTCATTCGAGAGATTTCCCATCAAATTTGACGTGTTTAAATAGATATATATGCGAGAGAAATGTTTAACATTGATTGAAAACAAATAAAATAAACATATGTTTTATGACAGGAAATATTTTTTTTATTTACATATTTCATTATTCAAAAAGCCTCTTGATAAATAATATTCTGTGTGAAGTATTTTTTGTTGTTTAACAATTTTCCTAGCTATAACAAAGCTTCTGGTACATGATTGTAAAGTATTAAATTATAATACAAAATATGTACATAATAATTCAATAACCATGAAATTCTCAGCTTGTCAAACGCAAGTCAAAAGTTAAAATTTCAAAGGAAGTCTTTTTCGAAATTCTAATGAAAACAAAGCATTTCTCTGCTTGTCAAATGTTACCAAAAAATATTACCAAATTATATCATCACGATTGCAATAAATAATCAGATGCATTGTGCCGTCCAAACTATATCACGTGCATGATATACCACTGATGTGATTCACTACTTTCTATTAAAAACGGAAATTCATTTGAAATATATGATTAATATAGTTTAAAATTTCTCGGGAACTATTGATCATAGCGAGATAATTTTTATATCAATCAATAGCAAATTTTATTTCACTATTTTAGAGCTATTAAATTTGAACGACAATTACTTTTTTAAATTTAAAATTACTGAAATTTAGGTGCTCTAACAATGAAATAATGCTGTTTAACGTCTCGCAGTGCTATGGTGTGAATTTTATTGTCGGTGACATCAGAGCGTTACTGGATCGGTGAGAGACATATCTGTGCTATTATATTAGTAACTAGCAATACGCGCAAGGCATTGCGCGTGCTATCTTGACTTCAACAAAATAATAATTAAAAAAAAAAAAAAAAAAACCGCCCACAAATGACATGAAAAAGTTTTGAAAACAAAATAAAAACAAAAGATACACATTATTTGAATTTAGGAAAACAGTACCGAGTTAATCCAAAGCAATATTAATAAACGCGGCAAACCAGCATGCGAAATATGCGAGACAAAGAAACATTTCAAGACACTGCCGAAAATAATTATTGAATTCATTCAGTTAATGTATTTTCTAAGAGAAGAATGCGATAGTATATAACGTCACCTGCTGCGACGAAGGTCATGCACCAACCAATGAGATTGTACCAATGCAGGATGGGAAAGTTAACTCGTTCCGGAGAATGTCTTGCTGAGAAATCTGGTTTGCATAAAAACTGTTTGAACTGATCAAGGAACAATTAATTTTAAAAAATGGAGAAAGGTATTTTAACGGTTCTTGTTTTAAATCTGACAGAAATGTTCGAGTTATCAGCTGAAAAAAAAAAATGAAAATTATAGAGTTGTTAGAACGGCAGATGTAAGAATTTGAAAAAATCCTTATCAAAATTACCATAAAAGTGACTATTATCTAAAAATTTCTCAAAATTCCGTAAATTGCATTAGAAATTCAAAACAAACTTCATTAGAACGAAAATTGTTTGTTCTATCCGATGGTGCATTAATTGTTTTTCAACGATCATCAGAAAAGATACTACAGCCGTAAACGTGCCAAAAATGACCCAAAACAACACAAAACATTAAATAAAAAATTTTCTAGATTAAATTTTAAAATTCCGGCTTCGAGGTGCATGGAGTCACCATTACGACTACCTGTGTGCCAAATTTCATGGCTGTAAGTGCAATAGATTCGTCTGGACATCGCACACACACACATGCAAACATTGACTTTTATAAGTATAGATTGCTTGTATATAGTTTAAATGTAATTCTTTGAATTTTCTTCATACACAAATATAAAACATATTTGCACGTAAATCTTAACTGAAACATGTAAAATTTAAAATTTGAAGCAAAATTATGTTTACTTCATCAGTAGGTACAAATCTTAAGTCAAGTTATGAATACAAATTAAATGCATATATTAAAAAATATAATTATTATATAATGAAATTCAACATAATGAAGTAACTATAAATAACTATTATAAATATTCTATGGTAAATTTATTTCTCAGATTTATAACTCTATTTTATGTTTAATGTATATGAATGAGTAAATATATACATACACTTTGCAGTTTGATAAAAAAAAATCCTCGATAAGTAATTACTAACTCCCCAAAGGAAGAAGTTACATATCTTCACAAAAACAAAGCAATAAATTTTAACATAGGTCTTAGTGGAACAAGACAAAGAAAAATTATTATTTTTTTTTGGAAATTTTGCATACATGATCTTATGATTAATTGGTTTTATGGACAAATGAACTTGTAAAGACTGAGACTCGAATCACGATGTGGTGATTAGGTTGAATGAAGGTTGCATATGTGCGTTCGGCAATTCCAATGATGAAGCCATATATTTAAAACAACTATTTTATTAAAACATTAAAATCATTTAAAAACGTAACTAAAATCTGTCCTCACACTGCACCTAGCCGAGCGTGGATATTACTGCAAGTGGAGCATGCTAATACTGCAAAAGAGACAGAGATGAAATGCCTTTTATGATCAGACATAAGACAATGCCCCCTATATGACGTCACACTCAGCACAGTGCAGCTTGAAGTGAACAATTCAATTTTGCATATCAGAACAAGGATTGCATTCACGCTAAACTCTATAATCATTAATTACTGAAACAGAAGGTACAGTAAAAGAGTTGAATTTTGAACTTTAAAAATAGTTAATAATATATTTGTTTACTTATTTTTGTGCAATTTAATAGCATATATCTTTCTCTCAAACGTCACTGAGGGAAAAAAACTAAAGCTAGCTCAAACATTTAGTTGATGATAAAAATATAATGCTCCAAGTAGAAAGCGACTCAAAACTGACTCTGCATCAAATTAAAAAATAACTACAACATTAGGAAAAAATTCTATTGAAAGTTAATAGAAAACATCAGATCAATGGCTATCAATAATAGAATTTAGGCTTATTTGCTGTTTATTTGATTAAAAAATTCAGGGTCAAAAGGAATAAAAAATAATGCAACAAAGATAGGCATTACATTATCTAAGAGAAGTGGAAATAACCAGAAAACAGCTAAAATGGATGGACTGAACTAAAAAGGAATTATAAAAAAAGGTTGGAAGGATGGCACAATGGGGGAGGGGAAATACAAGGTGAACCCCCCTTTCCACCAATTTTTTTCACTCTAATAATGAAGTTAAAGACGATGCCCCAAAAATATTCCAAAAACTTATACCAAGTATGTCTAAATCCTTGTAAGAAGGCCATAAGATAGAGAGAGGATGGTAAAAACCATCTTAAAAAAATAGTCAGGTGAGTGTTTAAGTGAAAAGTGACTATGTTCTAATACCTAAATGATTTTAGAATACAGTCAGAAACATCATTTATCATTCTTGAGAATGATAATGATTTTGTTGGATGCTAAGCCAGCTACGTTTTAGTAACCTTTATTGGGAAATATGGCAACATCAGGGTTGGGAAGATAGTACTTAATGATGGAACCATGGACAAAATATCATGCTGTGTTTGCACAAATTGAAACATCTTGATCATACTAAAATTCTAAATAAATTTGTTGAAAATCATTGCATTTCATTTATTCATGCAGTTTTTCATAGGTAAAAAATGGCTAATGGCTTTAACTTGAACAGATAACAAAATTGTGAAATTTACTTAATTTCTGTAAGAAAATGGATTTGCATACAATTATTGCTATTCCTATTAATCTAGTAAGACCAATAAAATTTCATAAAAGTATGCATTGAATCCATTTGTTAGTGGTTCAAATTATAAATATATATTGAAAACTTTCAGATAATTATTAAATAAAAGAATAAAAAAGATAAATATATATAAAAATGCTTTTTAAATAAATACAAATGCAAAGTGTAGATACTCAAAATATTGCTTTAAATTACAGAATATTCTGTTGTAGCAGAACTTAATACCATCTTAATACCAATTGATATAAATATAATGTATCCAAAATTTATTTTAAAATATAACTCTCCATATTTAATAAACTTGTTTTTCACAACTTATTTTGAACATTTATTTTTTTGGGAAACAAAATGTTATTTTAACAAAAATGAATATACCTCAGTTTTAGGAGCCACTGTTAATTTCAGAAGCTAGCTTCATAAAATTGAAAATATATAATCACTACATAAAAAGAATGCATATCTCAAATACATTTATTTTAATATGCAATAGTTGTCATACTAATGCTGAAAAAAAAATTGGCATCAATTTCACGTATGTTAAGTACTATTCTGATGAAATAAGACAATGAATGGAAATGCATGTATAATAAAATGTCAAACCAAGTTTGAACAGAAATTGAAAAATAAATAGAAATATTTGAAAGTAATTTTACTTACACTAATTTATTCGTTGTGAAATATAAACTCTCAAAATGTAACTACCATATTATTCATGTTGCAATTCTTTAATTTTGTTTCCATCAGCTAGAACAAAAACAAATAATGAAATTGTTTCATCGGGATGTTTAAAAACATATTAGTTTTTAAATTTTTTTTTCATTTATTAGTATTCACATTATCTGGATATGAACAATACACTTAAGTCTTGCTTAAAAGCAAAGAAAACTAAGAGGACAGGGAGAATATCAGTTATTCCAAAAACTGCTGTCAATATTGTTTTCAAGCAAAGTAACAAACAAAGTTTTTTCTATTTTTTATGCATAAAGGAGAGATTTAATGCATTACACCATTTTGAAAATTACTTTTTAAATACAAAACATATTGAATATTTTTCTAAAACAATACAGTTTTATTGCAATCAATATTAGTCCCAGTGGCAGAAACACCGCGACGCTGCGTCGTACGTCGCAGATTTTGGACAGTGTCTGCAGACTATTTTGTAATCAAGTTTATCATGTGCTCATAAAAAAAATGTATCTACATATGTGCAAATGCAAAATTCCATAAAATCAAAAGTTGTATCAAGAATTTTAGAGGAAGTCAGCTCTGTTCTTCCTTGTTTTAAATAATAAACAATGATACTATAAAATCTTATATATGCAGAACAATTTATCAGTTTGCATACAAACCATTAAAATGCATAACAGGATAAATGTGCTAATAAGTTTCAAAGTTTTTGTTTCGTAAAAAAAAGCAATTATTTATCGCATTTTAAATTAAAAACAGGAAGACATTTTTTGGCATACTTAATTTTTTTATCAATAAACAGGAGGCATAAATTTATAAATAACATCTAACATATTGAAGAATATTTCATTTATATGAGCTAGTGATGTATTGTTTTGAAAAATTCACCAAAAC
>BGPR01003154.1:100940-136048 GCA_013235015.1 Araneus ventricosus | reverse complement strand
GTGCTGTGTTTAAAACGGAAAAGTACCCAAGCATAATTTTCTGCATAGGTATTTGTATAGTATGCTTAATATTACTTCTGAAACAACTTGATACTTCATTATTGGTAATTATCTGCCCAAAGAAAAGATTAATCTTCATATGTTTTTGTTTATTAATTCATACAATTATATTATACAAATAATAAAGATGTTATATGGTTTTTAATTTATGTTTGTCGTATTTTAATAGTTGTAAGTTGATATAAATATTTCAAAAAAAGAAAGCAAAATATTTATAGTCGCGCACTATTCTGCAGACTATTTTTAAGAGACCCAACCTCCGTTGCAGACTATTGAAAAGTATTCTGCCATTGGGATATTAGTTTGACTTCTTTTAAAAGCAACGCACTTAAATTATGAATTCAATATATTTTACATTAAAAATTATTTTTCTACCTTGAAATTTAAACCTTGAATCACTTATGAAACTTTATTTCTACTAAATTTTAGAAGTTACAGAATATGAAAAGAAGAAAATTATTTCAATTTTGTAAGCAAAGAAAGTAAACACATTACAACTGGCATGATTTGTATTTAAGTTTTAAAAGAATATTTTTTTGAATTTTTCATTAATAACATATATATGTAGTAACTTTCCAATGCTTTTAATATACAGCACATAGAGAAAATATTTGGCAAAATACAGTATTCATTTTAGTTTCTTTCTCCTGTCTCTTTGAATTCATAAAAGAGAAAAATAAATAAATAATAAAATAGAATTTGGTCATTCTATTAACCCTCTGAGCGCCCAATTATTTCTAACTTTTAGCTATCAGGTTAGAAAACTTAGCGTTTAAAAAGAATGAACCACTCTTTTTTGCATTTAATTATATCTCTAAAGTCTTAAGAATGCTTTATTCATGATTTTTAAAGAAAATATACATATGAATACGAGCTAACCGCTTTTGAACTGAATATGAAAAATGTAAAAAGATGTTTGCGCCGCTCGGAGGGTTAAAAATGAGTAAAATTTTGCATGGGAATTTGTAACTTTTCTTGGTGTGAATAGTCCAATGAATTAATCTCTATGCATGGAGTTACATCACAAGCTTTGCAGTGTGGAAATTTTTAAAAATCGCTTGAACAAATATTGTTCACTCTTTAGATCTAAACATTAGAAAGAAAATACAATAGTTTAGGAGCTTATAGAGTATGCCTTACCAGTAGAATTTTTGCTGGTGCAACTGTGATACAAAAAATGTTTAGCATTTCACTCCCAAAGTTTAAAATATACCAGCCTTAACTCTAATTGCCAAACTGACTGTTTTACATCCCAAAGGTACATCACAGAAGTTTTTCAATTTTATTTTCTAGCTCTCAGTATAAAGGTTAAAAATCCATCACTATCGTGTTTAACAGTGGTTATTGACAAATTCACTTCGCGAAAGTTCATTTTAATTCAGGTAAAAAAAAAGAAAAAAAAAGGTACTTTTTAATAAGCTTTACAGCAGTTTTTGCAAAACATAAAAGATATTGAAACTTGTCATTTTTTGGTTAAAGAAGTTTTTTTAATAATAAATAATATAAATAAATAAAGTAAATTGCATAACTTTTATCAACTATTAGGTTTTAACTGTAGTAAACCTGCTAACAAATTTGATGAGTTATCATTTATCATTATGTTCCTGAACCTAATAATAAAAATTAATACTTTCATAAAAAGTAAAATATTTCCAAAAGCCTGAAAATGCGCCCATACTAAGATGTAAAATCAAATTCTATGTTATTAAATTAAAGTCCTAAGTTACTGAAATGATTTTAACCTTTCATACATGTTTTATAAAACGATAGGATAAAAACAAGTTCAGTTTCAAATTTTTTTTATACTTTCACAAATATATAGATATAAAAAACTAATAAGATTTGTACAAATTGCGACGATTCATAAAAGAAGGACAGAAGAAAATCTAAGAACAGAGGGGGAAAAAGCTGAGACAAAATAAAAATCAATAAAAGCAAGACCGTACGGTTTACTTTTGCAGAGGATCAAGCGTATTCATGGAATTAAATATGAAAACGATTTTTATTTTGAAATATCAAGGGAATATTTCTTGAATCAATTATTTATTTTAGGATAAATGTTCAATGGCATAACTAAGCAGAAAAAGAAATATTTGCTCCCGATCTGGCATTTTCAATCTTTACCAAACAAGTAGCATAGCAACAGCAATACGCTTCAATCGTTTTCCTGCCTGTGCCGGTTTTGCCTCTAATGATTTTACGACTGTTATAATAGAACTTTTGAAAACAATATAATTTTCATAAATAATGTGTCCTTTATTGTTCCCTTTCTCGTGTGAAAAAGAATATCTAACGACTTTCTTCCATCAAGCTATTGTGTAAAAGAAATCTCATAAAAGCAGTACTGATTAATATGTTGTCATCCTTTTATGAACGAGTTTATAGCATTCATCACTCGTATTTGTGATTTTTTGATTTTGCGTTTTGATAACAGTTCGTCAAATATTCGTCATCCCTATCTGTGATGACGGAAAAAAGGTTTCAGTTTCCGTATGACGTCATTTGCGATTCCGGTCGTAAGTTTCTAGGAAAATATGATTGTATTCTCTCATTACTGTGTAGTTTTAAATTACTTAAGTAGTATATTTTTAAGAGGACAATAAAGTGGAGGAATATTAAGATATTCAATTATTAGAATACTAACATAATAAAATATTATTTTTAGATAGTTAGGTGTAAATAATTGTTTGAAGTGGCAACAGACATATGTGTCACCTGAGCGAAAAAAAAGTAAACATGAAATTGTAAATCAGCCCCTAAATATCTAATTGGTTTGTTTCGCTCTAATTTGTGAACACTGTCGCTGCCTTCGGTTAAATTGAATACTATATTTTATTAATTGAGCTTCATTAAAAACTCGTAGTTTTCACTGGGAGTAAACTAGTTGTGCGAATCAATTACAAACAGTGAAGCAAGTGGAGCAAAGGGTATATAAGTTTGAATGAAAAATTAATTGGGAACTCCACTCCATGACCTTCCATTTAAATACATATATTAAATTATTTAAGTTTCATTGGTAACTTTTAGGATTTATATTTTGTGTGTTCGTGTTTTGTAAATATTTATTATTTTTATATGGATTAAATTTATGTGGTTTCAACGATAAAGTTTCTAATTTATGAAAGTATGAAATGGATTTTCAAATCCAGGGAAATGTTGCAAAATTGAAGACGTAATTAGTATGAAATTTTGTTTGCACTGGTTTTGTTTTTAATCGGTATTATAAAAAAATAATGACTGTTGATAAGTTGATTCTTACTAGTTCTCTTTAAAAAAATTTTAAACGGAGGATTTACCAGCTGGAAACTTAACACTTTTTTTATTATGACTAAAACTATTAATGAAGGGTACCTTTCAATTCTATTTCATCTTGTCAAATATTATCGGCATGTATAGAGTGTCATGTGTTGTAAGTGTTGTTATTTTATAAGCATGATGTATATTTTGAAAAATATTTCTATTGTTATATAAATGTTTTTCAAAATCTTCCATTTTCAGTCTTCCAAAAATAAGTGACCAACAAACACATAAACAAAACAGCTCGCAAAGCTACTGCTGTTAATATTTAGAGGTAGAATAAAAGCAGCTGTATTCAATATTTTCTATTAATTTTGATTTCCAACTTTAATTTTTACTAACAATTGATAAGTAAAATTCTTATTTTGATTACAATCTGATAATTTTCTTATAGTGGTATTGTAGCTACCAAATAGAACAATTCTAAATAATAATAATAAAAAGTCTTTGGTATTAGTCCTTATCCTCTTGAAACCCCACATCGATTTTAACATTTTATTTACATTTAGCGTTTTTATTTTATGTATAGAAAAAAAGTTTCTTTCCATTCAAAGCCCTTATATCCCATACTGTCATCTGTTAATTATATATAATTAATTATATTGGTTAATTATATTTATTAATATATTAATTAATTATTTATAATGTTATATAATCTATGAAGAGTATTAACCCTCCGATTCCTAAGGCCAATGAAATAAAGGGACCTCAAAATACGGAAATGTTCAAGCTCCTCTATCAAAGATAAGGGAAATTCACTTTCCCCCTCAAAAACCACATTGACAGCTGGCATTGTCCAAATTGTAAGAAAACTTCCCTCTTCACCAAACACATCTGGGTGAGCCACTCTAATGAAGAAAGCAGGGACCGCAGGTGTGAAATCAATCGTACTTAACAAAAGGGGGTGGAAATTTCATAGTGACATTTCGGACAGCTATCGTCTTTTCCTTGAAGGGATGTATGGGATGGTCCCGTATCGATAGATTTAATCTCTATTTTTGTCACAATTGGTTGAAAATTATACTTTTCGGTCTCAAGTGGTTATTGGAAGAAAACAATTTACAATCATAATTGCCACTGCGCATTCCATAAATATTGATTCTTTCCATTCAGTTATGACATTTACAGTTATTGTTTATATTATTTGTTTTTACTTAGCTTTCAAAGGTGGTGTGTTATTTTATGGGGCTGCATAAAAACATTTTAATCGTAAGGATTACATAGTAGTAAGATTTTTTAAAAGGGATGATTTAATAAATGGATTTAACTAAAATTTTGAATTTCTTTTAACCATTATCTAATGTTTGCGAATGTTGATATCCTTATTTCATGTTGTGTTGTATATCAATTCATTTTGCTTACTAGTTTTTTTTAAACATTTGTTTCATATAGATCTATGTATGTTTTAAGCTTGAAATCAAGCAAAAATAATTTCTCAAAATATAGTTAATATGTTGGCTGCCGCTGATACCATTTGACTCCTGTCTGTGATTCACTCCTATTTTTTAATTAGATGACCCCTTCTCTGTTATGGTTAACCCCTTATTGATCGCATAATTTTCAAGGAAAAAAAAGTGTATTTTATTTTGCCTTTTTTCTATACATATTTGGGTAATACTGACATCTAGTTTAAAATAAACCAACTATCTGCAATTACATTATAAATAATCTGGTACTGCCATCTGGTATGTAAAATAAGAAATAAAATTTTTTCCGCGTATATGAAATGGATTGTTTTTAATCTTTTTGGTGCATTACTTTTGAACACTCCAGCCCGGAAATATCACGGACACGAGAAATAGAGGGCGAGACCTCACCCCGTAATTTTGACAGGAGCGAGAAGGAAGGGTTTAAGAGATGATACAGGAGGAGTCATCTAATTAGATAGAAAATCTAAAACTCTCTATCATGCACAGGTGCGAGACAGCAGCGGGGATTTTCAGCTAGAATGCCATCTCTCCTGCTGCAAGTTCATTTATTAAACTGCATGTATAAGGAAGGTTTAAAGGCTTTCTTATGGGGAACCTTATCTTGTACCTCTTTGTCAGAATTTTTTAATGGTATTATTAATAGCTCATATCAATAATTTTAATGAAGAAAGTTCATGAAATAAAGACTTAACTCCAGTGTTTAGTAAGATGTAACCAATCAGCTACTGATGGTAGAGGAATCTAGATTTATAATAGATGTAGCTTTGTTGCAACTTTTAAGTCAAAACTTTGTTGTACACTTTGCTTCAATACAAGATATAGAGTAATATTGTCCACTATTCAGCAATGTAATTAATACACTAACTTAACTTAAATTGCCGTAAGAGTCTGGCCAGTAATCCCCTTTGTATAAAAGTAGCAAGTTTTCAAAAGGTATGACTTCATAGTAAGAACATGGAACATAAATGGGATGAGTTTGTATTTCAGACTGACCACTTACAAGTTTATGACTCCACCTCCTTTTGCTTCATTTTTATTATGCATGTAAATATTATATTTTGAAAATGTGACAAAATATACTGTCCGTCTGCCACAAGATCTCTGCTTTGCCAAGTTGTCTCATTGACAGCAGTCGCTATAGCAATTGGTTATGTTAAGGAAGCTCCATTTCAAATTGGAGGAATCTGAAGCTGGAGTTTTATTTGATTCTTGGTTCCAGTTTGCAATGGTAAAAAGAGTGTGTAAAGAGAGAGAGTGAAGAGAAAAGAGTGTCACATCATTTGTGAACTTCTACTTACTTGAAATGGATTCTTCCTGCATCTATAGTGACTGCTGTTAATGAGACAACTTAGTGAGCAGAGTTCTCGTAGCGGATAGAGAGTAGTTAGTCTTTAGACGGATATGTTCTCTAAAAAGTTGGACTTTATATTTAAAATTGATTGTGATTTCCTTTTAGTTACTTCTTAATTTCATATTTTTCTGATATTTTAATTGTAAAGATGATATGATTCTGATGTTTTCTTTTTTCTTGAATGAAGAAAAGCTTAAAAATTTCACTATGATTACAAAAACCTCTTTACCAAACTTTCATATCAATTTAATTTGGCTATATATCTACATTAGGATTTTTACCTTTGAATAAAATGCTAAATTTTTACCATTTGTGTATCTATTATTTGAAGTGCAGCAAATTCTAGGGTGTTGTTGCAGTCTGGAAAAATTGTTTCTGTTTATATTTATGTGGCTTTTCTGTTTCATTTTTCTATAACTGGTTGGTAATTGTGTTTATAATTTTTAGAGGGAACATATAATTTTTCACATCAAATTCAAGTTGCTTGTTTCTGAACATGGATGATGAAGATGGGGATTTCTCTCTAAGTACAGCTGCCAGGTAAGCTTTTTCCTTATTTATTTTTAAAAAATCTTATATACAAATGTTATTTTAAATTGATTTTTAAAATATGATGATTTTCTTTAATAATAACTAAAGAAATTAATAACTAACAGATATATTGATATTTTTTTAGTGGGAAGTTGAAGTTTCTGTTAAAATTTGTCACTTTGTTCTTTTCTAAATATTTGTTCATTTTTGTATTTATATTAATTCTTCAAATTTGTTTATCCCTTCACTTTATTGTATATTTTGTTTCTTTTTCTTCATTGAGAAATCATATGTTTTGATTATTGAATCATCTATATTTGTTTATATATTTGGAGTTTTTAACCTCTTCTCATTTTGCATTTATTTATCACCCCCGACCCACTCGCCCACAGGGTATGGAGTGTTTTAACGGTCAACGAGGAAGAGTACAAAGAAAGTGGTGCATTGTACAAACATACATAAAGTACAATATTAAAAATACAATAATCAGAAATATTTATCTATGCAATATATATGAAAGTATATTCTTAACATACAAAAGTTATTTTATTTATAATGCGAAGTTAATATATATACAGTAAAAGCTTAACTAACCGGCATGCTCGGGAAACTCCTATTTCCGGATACTTGAAAAGTCCGGATAGTTGAGTGTAACTGGGAAAAAAGCGGGTGGAGGTGGGAGTAGATTGTAGCAGGTTTTTTTTTTTTTTTTAAAGATTTTTTCGGCCAAATAATTTGTTTTTGTCATTTTGAAATGTGCATTAAATATAATTTTTAAGAATACTTCTGTATCTTCCATAACATTGTATTTACAAAACATATTATGAAGATTTTAATTTAACATTGATGATTTAAAAAAAAATATATGATTTTTTCCCTTCTACGCCCCTCCGTGCGGAGAGAACGTTGCATTCCAGAAATAAATTGTCCACTTGAATGGAATGGGGCGTGCAGATGTAAAACTTTTAGAACTCATTTTCTAATTTTTCCGGTTAGTTGAGCTTTCCGGATACTTGAATGCTGGATAATCGCGCGTTTACCGTATTTTTAAAAATTTTTAAAGGGTTCCCCCCCCCCCCCCTCTAAAAAGTCTCAATATCAGGGGGGAAAAAAATCTGAAAATGAATTGCAAATCTTCTCATTTTGCTTGCCAGTCTCCGGGTTTTTGGTTTAACCTTTTCCTTATAGGCAGTACAATGCTCTACCAATAAAAGGTATATTTCTGATAGAATGCAAAACCTGACAAATCTTAGTCATAATTCTCATCATCGAATTTTAGCATGAATGTTGGCATTAAGAGAATAGCACCAATATTCAAACCTGGTGGCCACTGGTCTTTGAGGTCAGATGGTTCCAGGTTCGAAACCCGATTCCATTGAGGATCCACCATGTGTGTGGGCCTATTGCACATTAAATCATACATAAGGTGCCAGACATCCTCCTGCTGGTGTGGTGGAGAAGTTAGGAGAGGAGGTTCCAGCTCATATGTCATTCTTGTTTCTGACCATGGTTCAAAATGACTCTAAATAGCCCTTGCATTGCTTCAAAATGGGAATTAATGTAACTAAACTTGGAGATGATTGGGACTTCACTAATATTTCTGATAGTGGGCCAAACCTACCCAATATTAATCATAATTCTTCATCACCGAATCTTAAGCATGAATGTTGGCACAAACAGAATAGTGCCAAGATTCAAGCATGGATATGAGTGGAGCTTTGTTAATGAAATACCATGAGTAAATATTTTCTCTCTGCATAAGAGATACGGTGCCACTAAGCCATTAGGGTTACTCTTTCCCTGCAGAACTAATCAGTCTGTTTTCTAATCTTTTGTAGATAATTTTATTATCTTGTTCTATATATCACAACATGTATGATGGTTAGATGTATTGCTGAAGAGGAGAAATAAAAATTGACCAGCTCGTTTACAGCTGAAAGGGACCACAACTTTAAGGTTGGAAGTCACAAGTGCTCTGCTCCACGCAAATTTGGCTGTTCCACTCCAAAACGTGTCATCAGTGCGAAAAACCAGTGAGAATTGGAGCAGGCTGTCAAAAGTTTGGATTTTCAGCCTCTCTAGATATCCAAGTGCTTCATTTGGACTGCCGGGCCATAAATGCTGAAATGCAATCAGTGTATATACATGAGAGAGCTCTCTCACTGTAGATGAAATTGGAACGGGAGAGGGTTTGTGTTTTGAAGGTGCTGCGAGAAGTAGGTCCATTGAGGGATGGGAGTGCCACATTGTGGAAGGTTTTGATGTTTGCTTGGAGCAGCTTGTGAATGACCTGCCTAAATGGATGAACTGAAAAATGGAATGGCCACCACACCATTTTGCGTGGAGTGATCCAGAATGACAAGCTTAATTTGGAAAAGCACTGGGCTGTTTTTTCTCTAGAATCCCTGTTTTAATAAGATATTTTGTGATTTCATCCATCAGTAACCTGAATTGCAGTGACAGATTTTCGCTGTTAACTTATAAAGAATGTTGTTTGCTACTCTGGAAAATATTTTTATTCATGGATGAGAAACTTTGTAGTAGTATTGAAATATAGTGCGACATGAAGTAAATTAGATTAACTGTTAATAGTTTCTTTATATTAAATTTAAGCATCTCAAGGATTATTTAAAAAAAATAGAGTCCAGACTCTTATCACTTCAGTACTTCTTAAAAGTAAATGCTTTCATTGTAACCTTTGGGTTGATGAAAGCAGTATTTTGTTTGATGACATTTTCTGACATTCATCTCCTTGTTTTAATGTTAATGTTTGCTTTATGATATAGATGAAGCTGGCCATGACTGATAATAAAGTATTTTCCCTCAACAAAACCATTTTGTTAAATGTTTAATTTTGAAATTTTTTTATTTAAATTCGATTTTGAGATTTATTTATTTATAATTTAACAGGGTTCCCATGGGTTGTGGGAAGTGCTTATAAGAACTTATTTTAACCTTCCATTTCTAAAAGCCCTTAGAAGTACTCATTTTTGGTCAGTAGTCCTTAGAAAGTGCTTATTTTTCTTTTAAACAAAATTCTTTTTTCGAACGGTGATATTTTATTTTCCCGATCATCTGATTTATTTTTAGCGCAGATCGGCGATAAAACTGTTAATTAAATATACTAAATAAAATATTTCACATCTGCCTTCATATAGGCCATTCACAGTCAAATGGCATATTATCAGCATTCCTAAAGTCTGTCCATAAGTTATATTTATTAAAACTTTTACTTGTATCAATGGATGGGCCCAATGTTAACTGGAAATTTTATTATCTTCAAGATGAGATGAAAAAAGTATTAAGTAGGGATATAATATGTATCAGTAGCTGTGGGCTATACATATTATGAATAATTCATTTAAACATGGAGCATCTAGTACTGACTGGAATGTAAATGGCCTTCTATCATCTATATACTGGTTGTTCAAAGATTCACTATCTTGGAGGGAGGATTTTAACAAAGTCTCAGAGTTAAAAAAAATCTCATTAAAAATATGTTCAGAATGTTGAAAATAATTTACCTAAAGTGAATAACGAAAGCTTCCATACTATATCGGAGCTGTGAAGGATGAGTTGATGCTCATCAAGCAAGCTAAATTTTTCCTTGTCTGTAGCAAAATTACTCTTGCCATATCTAGAAATTTACCAAAATGATAAACCACTTGTGTCTTTTTTTTGCCAGTAATATTTTGAAATTAGTTAATCAATTGATAGGCTGTTTCAATATTTTGAAATCTGAAGCCAAAAAGAATATCTCAACCGCACGCAAGCTTTGCCATTTTGACTTCACAGAGGCAAAATATATTTTTCTTGAGAGGGTCAGTGTTGGATTTGTCAGTGACAAATTAATTAAAGAAAAGATAAAACAGAAAGCAATTTCTAACAAAGAAGTTATGAATTTACAACGTGACTGTAGATGATTTATCACAAAATTACTTCAAACCCTTTTGGATAAATCACCAAATAGTTATTCCCTTGTACAGAATGCTTCATGCATATAGCCAAGAAAAATGGCCTCTGAGCAAAATAATTGCAAAAGTTCAATGAAACAAATTTTATTACATTTTTGTCAAAAATAATTGTTACAGAAGAAAAATGTGACGTCTCAATGGTTCAATTTAAAGATTTTTTAGAAACTACTGTCTCAAAGTACTCAGCATCATTCAAAAACTTTGATCCAAAATCTGACAGACTAGATGGCTTTTTAAATGATTATTTTACTTCAAGATGGAACAAATGAAAAGTTATGGAGAATAATGAAAATTCTTATGATTTTATTACAAGGACAAGCTACGACTTATGAGGTAGAAGACTTAAAAGAAGATTCTTATATTGCTCAGAGGTTCATTTTTGAGATTGCGAATAATTCTAATGATATTCACTCTACAATTGTTACAAAAGAGATGGGAAGGCTTGTCTCTTCTTTGAGGCAGAAATATATCCTTCATTTGGAAGAACAACGAAAAATTGAGAACCAAAAAAATTCAGAAAACAGTAGGAAAAGAAAAGTAGATGAGTTTAACTATTTAAAATATAAAAAAAGCTTTCCTTTAAGCTGATATCACAGCAATGGAAAATTCACCCAAGAACAGTCTAATAAGGCAGAATCTTCCAAAAATATTTTCCTTTATATAAAAACAAAAATAAATAATTTAATTAAGAATTGGTTTAAAGTAAGAAATTTTTGAAAAAAATTGTTAGAATGTAATAAGTTGTAACATGTTTATAAGTCAAGATTTTTTACTATACATATGAGCAATTTTTTGAACTTTGAAGATAGTGGTAAATTTAATTTTTCCCCCTTGCTGTGCCTATTTTATAGTTTCTTAATATGCATACATATTACTGACATGCGTGCATATACATGCCCATATTTTAACTGCTGACATTTTTAAAAAGGGACTGGGCTTATTTTGAAAATTTTTTATATGGCATTTTTTTATATAATTTAAAAAAAATGGACTTAAATATTGAATTTTTTACATAGTATTGTTCTTAAGAGTTTAACTAAACTGTAAAAGCATCTCACTTGGTTGAAAGTCATGTTTTAAATTGTGAAATATGGCTTTTATAATATTTCATTTAAGTCCTTATAAAGTCTTAGAAAGTGCTTATTTTTAGTTTGAAAAGTAGAGTGGGAATCCTGTTTAACCATGGACTGTGAGGAGTTGAGGTGTGGAAATATCCTGATGGCATTTTTTATAATAATATTAATATATATATATCTTACGTAATGAACATTTGTATTCTTTCTCATTGAAAAAGCATCAAAAAATGACATATAAATGAAATACTACTAAAAATTTAAAAGAGCTTATATAAATGACCACTTCAATAATGCGATTAGTTTGTAAAACATATTTTGCTTCAAAATTGTTTACAGTGAGTGGGATCATGTCAGTATTCATGCAGTACTTTTGTTGTTTTATGTTGTCTTTATGTTATTTTAATTTTGCTTGCAGATCTCGTTTGTCAAGTTTATTTCAAGGAGACAACCCAAGTGGAGACGTAAACCAAGCACTCACCTTTACAGCCCCTAAACAGCCAAGAAAAAATGGTATCTTGAATTCTGCTCAGTATTTTTAAAAATAACTTTTCTGTAAATAAATTAATAAATGACAACATCCATTGAACATGATCAGTTTTTACTGATTGATGATTTCCACCACTCACGTTTACAAAAAAAAAGTCTTATTTCAGTATCTTTTTTTTTTTTACCAATTATGTTAAAATTTTTATTCTTAAAATATATGATATTTGCTCATTTATTTGGTTCTTAAACATAGTAAAAAAAATTATTTCTTATTTTTATGTAATTGTTGGTTGTTACATTTATTGCATTTTCAGAAACAATGATTTTAAATTAACAAGCAAAGCACTGTACTTTGGTAAAATGTGATAATTTTAAAACTGATTAAAACCTTGTAATTAGCAAATCGGACATTAAAAGTGGTGATATGACATCCATAAAGTTCTAGTATTAATTACCCAGTTAATCAATTTCCAATTCTTGTTTTACTCAGAAAATTAAAATCAATTCATCTGCCATTTTTACAAATTAAAACCTGAAAACCTGATAATAGTTTTTACTGAATACATTAATTAATTACCATTTAAAACTGTGAAATTTAAAAAAAAAAAAAAAAAAACAGTACTGCTATTTTGTATTACAAATTAAAACCTGATAATTTTTACTGAATACATTAATTAATTACCATTTGAAACTGTGAAATGTTCCAAAAAAAAAAAAACATTACAGCTATTTCCTGATACTGATACTATATTTATAATTTAATATATTTGATATCTTAAGTTTTTCATTAATATTATCATTGATAAAATGTTATTTAACTTCAAATTTAAGTTTTATTAGGAATGATACTTTCTGTGATGATAATATGTTTTGATTGTTATTCTATTTCATTTTTTTATTATTCTTTTTTAGAAAATCCCCAGAGTAGTTCAGAAACATTTAAATTATTAACAGCTGCTGTTGTTCATGCCTATAAATTGTAAGTTGTTTTTGTTTTATTCTATCACTGAATGTATTTTTATTTATTTATTTAAAAGAAACGTACACTACAGAGATAACTCCAGTTACAGAGTGCAGAAAGATAAGCATCAAACATACCTAAATACTAAAGATATTAAAAACCTGTTGGAAAATCAAAGGCTGTATACAGTCATCATAAAAACATTAAAAAAATGGTGAGAATGTAAAAGTTATAATCACTAGACCATAAAAAATTTTACATATGCCTAAATAATTTAAAAGTTGAACACACACAGTCACAGAGACATTTACAGACACTTTAGGATATTAAAAACCATATACAGTCATCTTAATAACACAAAAGCACATTAAAGATTTAAGAATTAAAAGGAATAAATATAAAAAAATTAAGAAAACATAAAGGATTAAAAATTGAATACACACAATCACAACACTAGTAAAATCACACTAGGAATTTAAAAGTTGTAAACATTCAATTTTAAAAACAAGAAAAGACCTATTAAAAATATTAAGTTCCCCAGATAACCTGTTAAAAACTCTATATTTTTGTTTATTTATTTAAAGTAAACACACATTAAAAAGATAAAAATCCAATCACAGAGTGCAACAATAATTTCAATTTTTAAGCTGGCCTGTGAATGAAATTATTCTAAATGAACTTGATACACTCAAATAAAGCTTTCATATAGGTTTAATTAGAATATGTTATCAGAATACCTAAGATTCTAATCAAGAATTATTCAATGAATATGTGTGTACATTGAAATAGTTTAAAACCTATATTTTTTGTGTCAAATAAATATTTACTGGAAATTATATTTTTTTTGTGAGTTGCCTCATGTGCAAACAATTTTTGCGCTGCAGTTTAATATTGAATTAATAGAAACGGAAAAAAAAAACTATTTAGAAGTCTTAGCTCTTATCTTTTTATATTCAGATTTACCTTTTAAAAACCATTTTTAAAGAAATAATTGAGTAATTATACAAATGGTGATCAAATGCTCAATGAATACTGGAACGTCCAATTTATAAAAATTGAGGAGCTTTTTATCAAAAATGAACATACCTCCTTTTTAATAAAAGGGGCTGTTTTACAATTTCCTCATATTTGTAACTAACTATATAAGGATGCAATCTCATTTCACCTCAAAACTTATTTCCACCTCTTTGTGAGTTCTTAATTTTTTTTGCAAAATTAAAAATATTCATTAATTTTAGAATTTAATAAATGTCCAGTTTATAAAATGAATATGCCCACTTTTGGTAAACTCTTCAATTACCAATTTTAAATGTCTATTTTTTTATTTGTATTTACTTGTATATAATGAACCTTCAATACCTGTGTATGATTTATCATTTAAATATACTAGCTTCATTTTTAGTGTTTGAAATGCAACATTTTGATTTGCTCTTTTTTAAGATTTGTCTTTCATTAATATCTGTAATATTATAGTGTATATCTGTCCTATAGAGTTTTTTTGAAGCTTCTTAATATGTCATTCTGTATTAGATTTTAACTTAATTTTTGTAAAAAAAGAAGAAAAAAATGCCTAATTTTTTCTTGCATGTAATTAAATTAGCTTTAATTATACAATTTCTACATTAATTTTTATTTTCCCTAATTGTAGGAAAGATGGGAGTTATGCAAATCAAGGAAAATTAGGCTGTGCAATTTTAGGACTTCATGCAAATTCCAGTGTAGGTTTTTCCATAATTTATGTATTTCATTATTTAGTATTTATATCCTATTTCATAGCCTGTGTAAAAATTGCAAATTAAGTTGAATTTTTTTGATAATACTAGATTATTTTCTTTTTCAGTGTTACAGTTATTATTTTATTTGCTACTGGTAAGATTATATGGAATGCCAGATATTTTTTAAAAAGTAATAAATGCTTGGTTTTAATATATTTCTTAACACATTGACTGAATTGAATCGTGTGAAGCCGTGTTGATAGTTAATGCCGTGACATAGGAGTAGGTTGTACCCCTATGCCAACAAACTTACTATAAGAAATAAACAACTCATATTATAAATTTATTTTCAATAAGTAAAAATTAGAAACAACATACATTTACAACTAGTTTCTAACCTTTATTCCACGTCATTACCAATATATATACCCAGAGGTAACCAAAGAATAAATATTGAAATATGTTGGAATTAGGCTTAAGTGGTGGAATCGACAGTTGCTGTAAGAACATAACTAATCCATTTTTATAAAAACGAACTTTTATTTCTTGCTAGAAATAAACTTAAAAATGATAAAAAGAAAAACCATTCCTCTCCACATGTTTACATCCTTAATCCATCATGCTAACAAATGCAATTATGCATCTACATTGCAACTAACATAAAGAATCTAACATACCATCTTGTATTGTCAGATAGAAAATGTGTCAAAACCTTATTGGCTGTGACGTCATAGGAAATGTACACGCCCATATTATGACATCACTAGCATGAACAAGATCAATACAAGCTAATCATTTCAAATATAAGCAAAGATTCACAAATAACTATTTAGACAATTTTTAGATAATGAAAAACAGTAAATAAACTAACATGTTTCCCATGCTAGCACGTGACTGGCACACAAGACATCACCCCACACCACTTACTAGCACGTGATTGGCTCCTTGGCGATGACGCCTCATCCTGCACTGGTGTGGGATTGGTAGTCGATGTGTTAAGCATTCTGTAGAAACAGACATGACACATTTCCGCGGAAACGCGGATTTCCGCTTTTTCGGCATCGAATTTAATAATCCTTGGGATCGATGCAAATCTGCATTAAAATTTTTGTTAATGTGTTGGGGGGGTGGGGGGTGCTCACTCAAACCAAAGTTTTGCACCATGTGAAAATTTTGCTTATGGCTCTAAGGCGAAAGAGTTTTGAAAAGATATTGCGTAATCCTGCCAAAAGTTATGTTTCTTGCGAGTTATGTATCAGCGTTTTGCCGTGCTTTGGGGTCAGAGTTTAGTATTGGGTTGTATTGAAAAGGCTTTATTCTTTTCTTTCTCGTTTCATCCAATCGTCTTTCATTTCATCCAATCACAATTCATTCCGAATTGTGATTGGATGAAAGAAAATCATCCACGAATTTCTTCCGATCCGAATTTCGTGAGAAAAAAAGATCGCTGAAGCCAATTTATTTTCGCGTTCTTTTTAACATTCTTTTCTTCGTTTTTGTTAATTATTTCGATTTTATTTTTGTTAGTTTTCGTTCCCTAACGTTTGTCTATCAACACAGACATGACACGTTTGTGCGAAAATGCGGATTTCAGCATTTTCGGCATCGAATTTTGTCATTCTTGGGATCGATGTAAATCTGCATTAAAATTTTTGGAAATGCGTTGGGGGGGGGGCCCCCGCACACAAAAGACGTGAGAAACACTCAAACAAAAACTGCCCGCCATGTGCACATTGAAAATGTCAGATTTGATAGATAAAAGATCGGGAAGAATGTTTATTGAAACATATTCTTCAATTTAGAGTGTTTAATACAAAATGATCAGCAAAGAGCAGTCTGCTGTTGAATATTTTAGAAAAAAGATTTTTTACGTGATGCTATTGATAGTAAGTAACATGTGCAAAAATTTTAGGTCATCAGGCAAATGGTACTAAGAGGAACTTGATAGTAAGAAAATAGCAATGAGAAAAAAATAAAGAAAAAAACCCAATCAAAGAAAGAAAGCAAAATTTAGAAAATGGAGGAAAATAGCAGACTGAAGCATAAAAGATAGCTTGAACTGTTAGTTCAAAAATGAAAAACAAAAGTTTTAATAATTATGTATAATCAAAAAAAGTTTTGACATTGCCATATTTTTTAGTGAGATAATTCTTACCAGTTTTTATTTTAACAAAACTTTTTGCGAATTCATTTTTCATCTATTAATTTTCTTTTAAATAATAATTCTACAATATTTTTAATATCTCAAGCACTTTTTGTTTAAATTTATTCATTTCTTGTTGAATTAATAATACTTATTTTACTTCTCGGTGTTTATGTTTGACACGATACCGGACTTATGAAGTTCAGCTTTTTTTGTTCCAAGCCTGTGTCATGTCTGTAGAAAGTAAAAAATAAAAATAACAAACAAAAACTAAAAACAAGAATGAAATAATTCTGGCTATGAATGCTTAACACTGCAAGAAAAATTTCTCCCAGTTTTGTTACTTTCGCTATCTATTTGGCAGGAACCAGTTGTGGTGCCGTGTTTTTGGAAAATTCTTAGATGTTAGAATAATGATGTGGTGAAAGTGGGAAACTAAAAAGTTATTATGCTCTTGTTTCATTAATTGAGAATGATTTTGAAGGAGACTATAAAACTGAATAAGAAAATTCTGGCCAAAATGGATTGCAACAGGTGATTGATTACCTCTTACACATTTTGGAGCCTTTGAAAGGTTCAATCTGAGAAGTCAACTGGACGAGGTGATCTGTGTAATCTGATGGCTTGAGTTCTGTTTGTCCAGGCTTTTACTGACTTGGAAATTCTGGCAAGATCAGGGGTGATTGTTTTTAGGATTTGTACAGAATCCCAGATTTTTTACTTCCTCATATCCAGAATTTCGGGATATTTTTAAATTCAATATCTGTCTCAAATTTTGATTTAACTAATATATCATTAAGATATTGCAATAATTTTAGATTATATGAAATTCATTCGAGATAGTCAAAATTCTTGTCAAAATAAATGAATGAAAACCCAGTCATGTTGTTAAAATATGTATGTTTGTGTGTCTACAATTATTTGAAATTATGTCATATTTTTACACCATGCTAGTTTTCAGAACTTTTAAAATGAAGTCACTATCACTTCTGCAGAATTTTAAAGCAACTCTGCGAGATTACAAAACTTTTCATATTCCAAAGTTTTAACCTCTTAACAGACGCGTCCGTCATATTGACGTGTAAAATTATCGCATTTTTAGGCTTATAAACTAAAATCTAATCATTAGTTAGCTTTATAATTTCACGCAAAAATTATGTAGAATCCATAAGCATATCAAGTATTCTATGCCTTTTGAGATGAATGAAAAAGACGCCCCTTTCCAAAACAGTAGGGGTCATCTTATTAGATATCCCCCCCAAAAAAATTGCTATCCTTAAGGGGTTAATGAGAGTTTCAGACAATATTTACCAAAAATAACTCTCCTGGTAGTTAAGGGCTATGGCGGTCTGGTGGTCAGTCATGGCTTTGGGACTGGAGGATTCCAGGTTTGAAACTCAGCTCAAGCAAAGGGTGTGTGCAGTGGCTTAGTGCTTGATGTCAAGGGTCAGATATCCTTTCTTTTGTGTGGCATGGAAGTTTGATGACTAAATTTCCAGTTCTCGTGCCATCCTACCATGATTCAAAATTATGAGGTCCATCTCTAAATATTGCCATCATTTTGCTTTAAAATGGGGCGTTAATATCACTAAACTAATTTAAAGAGTTAACAATTAGTAGTCAAAGACTGATGAGGTGTAAGTGTAAGCATTTAAATGATGTTTAAAATGCCTTTGTATGAAAAAGACAATAAAGTGCAGTTCGAAATGCTCAGCTTAAGGTAGCTTTCACCAAGGATTAATTTAACACTGGTCTTTTTCTCTATTTGTGAAAAAAAAAAAAAAAATGTTGACTTTTCCTTTTGTATTTCTACAAAAGGAAAAGTCAACATTTACAGCTTTTCCATAAAAAACCTTTTCAAACTTTGTTGCACCAGTATTTGCCATTCTATGTAATTATTTTTCTCAACTATCCTGGGTGAAGAATATAAAATATTAAAACAGATCTTAAATACATGCCTAAGAATGTCGGTCGTTTTATACATTGCCAGTTATGCATATCGGTGTTTTTTGTGCATTACTAGTTCTTTATTAATATTTAAAATAAAGAAAAGTTAATTTTTTGGAAATATTTTTCTTCTGTGTCTTTTCTAAACTTATCAGTATTTTGAAACTGTATATTGCCTTACTTTTTAAATTATTTTCTTATTCATTTATTATTTGATTGATGTTGATTCTACTTGTTATAGTTTTGACTGATATAATTGTGCTGACTTTTTTCATGTTATTTTTAGTACAAATTCTTATTGTATAAAGGCAAACAAATTCAAGTCACTGCATGTAGTATTGTTCCCAGTTTCAAATTCCATGTAAGTTATAAGTTTTGTAATAAATTTTTAAAACTACTTTGTAATTAGAAATTATTTTATTATATATGAAAATATTGATTTATATTATTTGTGAAACCGCTAATCCTTTTTAAATATAATAGCCAACATTTCTTCCATTATTATTCCATGTTTTATTCAATCCCTCTCCCCCCCCCCTTCTAACTATTTTCTTTTTTTGCTTGGTACTTTTAATCAATGCAGTTTTCCTTTAAAGTTAATATTTTATTTATATTTTTCTACAGGTTCAACCCAACAACTATGTCAACTTCTTTGATGAGAAGAATGAAAATTGGTCTATTAATTTTGAGTCTGAAGCAGCAGTTACAGAATTTGCCAAACAGGTGATATGAATTTGTATTTTATAACATAAATTGTTAATTTGTTATTACAGTAAATTCTCGACTATCCAGCATTCAAGTATCCGGAAAGCTCAACTAACCAGAAAAATTAGAAAATGAGTTTTTCTAAAAAATTTACATCCGTGTGCCCGCTTGCGCTGTTCCATTCACGCGGACAATTTATTTCTGGAATGCAAAGTTCAATACGCATGAAGGGGCGTAGAAGGGAAAAAAAGCAATATATAGTACTGTGACGTACACAGATTTGTTTTATGGGGGGGGGGGGTCAAAAGCAAAAGTGAGAACCAAATAAAAATAATAATAAAAGGTCCTCACCTTTTGCCGGAAAACGAGACCTAGAAACGAAATCAGCAACCAAAAAAAAAAAAAAGTAAAGGGACTGAATCACACATTTTAAAAGAAAAACCTCATGGGGGTGGGTTTACTCCCGATTGTTAAGTTTCTTTCTTTTCCTTTGTTTATTTACTCTTCAAATACCGGCAGATGTTGATTCCAATTATGTAATATCATGTGCGGGAGAATTGGAGGCGAGCGTATTGTGCAATAACCCTTGCGATTTTTTAAAAGATAATTAATTAGTTTTGATATTCAATCTGGGATTTGTTTATGATCACTTAAAAGAGTTTTATTATGCTTGATGAGTAGAATATTTTTCAGTTTCGTCAACTATTTTTATATGTTTATATTTTTACAGTCTATATATATACGGTAAAAATTCGGCTACAGATTATACCTTTTTTTTTCATCATCAATGTTAAATTAAAATCTTCGTAATATGTTTTGTAAATATAATGTTATGGAAGGTACAGAAGTATTTTTAAAAATTATATTTAATTCACATTTCAAAATGGCAAAAACAAATTATTTGGCCAAAAAAATCTAAAAAAAAAGGGCTACAATCTCCCCCCTCCCCATTTTTCACGTCACACTCAACTATCCGGACTTTTCAGGTATCCGGAAATCGGCGTTTCCCTATACTGTATTATATATTAACATAAATTTTAATTTCATAAAATTTTATATTATAAATTTTATGATATATAGGATGTGATTCTAAGACGTTTGAAAAAAAAATTTAAAATCAGATAGAAGGAACCAAAATGAGCACATCCTTTTTAATGAAGTATGTGGTTGGAAATGGCACATTTAGGTGATAGCTCTATTATAAATCTTAATTCCTGGTGCTCTGCTGGCTTTTATATTATTTTCTGTACACATTCTGAGTATTAATTTTGTTGCATGAACTCGCTGTGCATTTTCATGTGTAATGTTACAGCTTGAGGGATGTGCAGAAAATGGTTGTTGTCATCTACCAGAATGTGAGAAATTCCTGAGCATTCACTGGAAGCTTTGCAGAACTGGGTCCAGGGATGGTCATGTTCAGGATATTTTTAGATTCACTATCTGTCTCAAATTTTGATTTGGAACAAATATAATTAAGATAGTATAATAAGTTTAGATTGCATCAAAACCAAGGAATAGTCAAACTTCTTGTCAAAATAAATTGGAGAAAATCTAGTTGCTTCTTTAAACCTTTCTGGCGTGGTGGTCACAAATGAGGACACCAAATTTAAAATTTTCTAAAAAAAAAAAATCTTTCCACTTTGAAACCGAAAAAATTGATGCAAAAGATAGGTAATCTTTTACTTTTGAGAATATGGATGGGAGTATGATGAAATATGCTTGCACTGGGGTTAATTTTACATTTAAAATGTCCAAATTTCTTGACTCAAATATGGGAGAATTTTTTGAGTTCCTAAACATCACAATTTTAGCAAATTCACATGAAAATTTTCCTCCGGTATACTTGAAGTATTAATTTATGATATTGTGTAAGAATAAATATTTTTTGAAGATTTCAAGATTGCTGTTCTCAAAGGGGTCCTCATATGAAGGGGATGTCCCCAAAGGGGGACACCCTCCACCCCATGGAAGGAGGCTATTTTTTTTTTAAAAAAAAATTGTATATTCTATGTCTAGACAATAAACTAAACCCATTCGTGATGTTTTTTCATTATATTTCAAAAAATTTAATGTCATGCGTTGGAAAGGGTCAAAATGTGTAAGTTTGTGCATCACATTAACAATCTACAGTTATTAGAAAGTATTTCGGATATTTAAGAGTATGCTAGTTTTCAGGATTTTTGAAAGGGAATCGCAATTGCTCCTAGTTGGGTCCTTTTATGCTTGCAGATGTGAAGTGGGTAGAAGATATTGCAGAACTCCTTCAGGAGAAAAAAATCTGTATTGTGGGCATTTCAAGATGATCCTTCTGCTACCACAACAGTCTTCCTTGCCACTTTGATAGCCAGATTTAACATGCAGGATTCCTTCTTCTTGGGTTATGTTAGGAGTATGATCTAGGAGAAACCCTTTGAATCGGATGTAGCCGGACTCTTTCTCCACTTCCATACACTAATTGTTTATAGCTTGATAATTTTTTCTTTTGAATTTATCAGATTTTCGTTCTAGGCTGATGTTCAGATCTTTGTTAAGCCAATCATTCACGATCACTCCACTTCGTGCCATTCCATTTTTCAGCCCATTCATTTATGGCAGGCCACGGTGGCCTAGTGGCAAGGTCTCAGCTTTGGGGCCGGAGGGTTCCAGATTCGAGACCCAATTCCACTGAAGATCCTACATGTATGCTTGCCTGTTGCACATTAAATCATACGTAGGGGCTGCTGCTGTGGTGCAGAAGTTTGGAGAGGGGTTGCCAGCCTTGTCATCTGACCAATGTTCAAAATGACGAGGTCCGTCCCAAAATATCCCTCGTGCTTTTTCAAAACAGGACGTTAATGTAACTAAACTGAACCCATTCATTTATGTAAGTTATTCACAGCATCTGCGCTGAAACTTCAAACCGCTCACCTACGGGTCACTCCGATCCCCTATTGCACCCCCCGCCTGCTCCAACTTCCATTAGAGCAAGAGAGCCTCACATTTCCTCTCCCATGTATCACCACCGCTCGCGTTTCAGCATTTATGGTCTGCTGTCAATGGATTTCGAGAAAAGTTGGATTTCCAAACTTTCGACCACACCACTCCAATTCTCATTGGATTTTTGCACTGACGACTGGTTTTGGCACGATGTAACTGAATTTGATTGGAGTGATCATGCTTTATGTGCTATCCAGCTTTACCTCGATCCCTTTGACACACTAGAAAATCTGGTTATTTCAGTCCCTTTAACCCTTTCAAAGGCAGTGGGAGAATACTTTCCACCTAATTCATCAATTTTTAAACCTACAGGGTAGGCTATTTTAAAGTTCTCAATAAATTTTTCGATCAAAGGAAATCCTAGGCGTTCCAATTTCTTATCTCAAACCGTAACAAAGTGTCTTGACTTTTTAATTAATTATTAATTAATAAAATTAATTAACAAAAAAGAATGCCATCCAATAAGCTAAGTGAATTTCTTTTCTTAAATTAATCTCAACCCCAAAGTTATTTTATTATAGCATTACTAGAAAAAAAATGGCCCTTGAAAGGGTTAAATTTGGGCCAGATATCTTAGAATTATCTTGTATAGATATGTTGCATAATTTTTTACTATTTTAGTCTTTTTAACAACAGTGATAAGATATTTGATTCAGAATGGCCTGACGTGGATTGCTGTTTCAGGTAGCACTAGCAAAAGCAAACAGTGAAGGAAAAAGCCAGACTTCGCTAGTTATTCAGGATTTAGTCTTAGGGGAAGGCCCTTCTGTAGATAATGGTGATGCGGCTGAAGTGAGATATTCTTGTTGGAGTTTATCAAACTATTCGTTTGGGCAGGTAAATGCAATTTATGTATTTCATTTGTTAATTTTTGCTTAGAGATAAAATTGTGTTTGAAATGTGAATTATATCTGCTTTTAAAGGTTTTTGCCTTAAAAAAAACAATAAAATTTTTTTTTCAGTTGTTAGACAGCAATATGAAATCTGAATCAGCCTTCCGCTTGCGGCTTGGGAAAAGTAAAATTATTAAGGTATATTCTAATCTTTTCAGTTTAATCTTTGAGATGTGTAATCTTTTTTTTCTTCCTGATGCTTATTTTGTTTTTGTATCAAATTAGTAAAATTTGAAAAATTTTCATATTCGCTTTTTCTTTGTTTGAATTGTAACATTTTTGACAACCTGTAAGAAAGTCTTTGTCAAATGAATTTCCCAATTTTTTGAAATAATTTTGTTGGGGTAAAGTCTGCCTTATTTTATACTAGCCTCCTTCGGCGACCAGCTTGTTCACCAGGAATATGATTTCATTTGAATCTTTTTATATTCATGGTTCCTTTAACAACATAATTTTTAAACATCAGATTGTGGTAGATATTTAACCCATGTTCTTTTAATGGCTTTGCACCTGTTGTGTTCATTGTCTACTTAAATGTCCCTAATGGAGTTACACAAATAACTGACCATGTCATGTGACATCTAATTGCACATTGTCTGCGCCATCCTCAATTTCTTATTTCTTTCAAAATATACATTTGATTTCACCATTAAAAGGGCGTGGCACATTTTATGGCCAGCAGCATGTTGGCTGGATTAAAACATACTGAAAAAAGAATGAAAACATAGCAACCATAATCATTCAGCTTACTGGATATATTTTTCAATATATGTAATATCTCGGAGCTTGGTGTGCAGATTCCAAAGAATTTTGATGAAATAAAATATTATAGCAAAATGTATTAGGATATTACCTTAACTTTCAACAATGAAAGAGAAATATGCAATTAAATATTTGTTTAAACAATCAAAATGGTTTGAATTGCATTGCAACAATGAAAAGTATTATTGTAAATTATGCCAAAAAATATTTTAAAAAATTTATTAAAATTAGAAAAAAAATTGTACGGCAACATAATTGATATCATTAAAAAGGTAATTTTTTGTACTTTGAGATGGTGTAAAAATAATTTTTGTGCTGTAATATGTTCCAAAGTTATTAAGGAAAAATGCCAATATTTTGCTTAATTTTTAATTAATAAAATTTTAATTAAAATTTTTTAAAAAGGGCTCTGAGGTGGACATTACCACCCTCCAAATTGCCAATGTGCCAAATTTCGTAGCTCCAGGTCCAGCGGTCTGACCTGTAGAGTACAGACAACACATTCTCCTTTATTATTAGTAGAGATTAATTTAATGACTCACTTTTCAAATTTGCATTTCAGATTGTAACTACATGAAAGAGTTTTCTGAACTACTACTTTATTCCTGTTTCTTTAGATAATAATAAAATAAATAAGTAAATAAAATAATAATAATAAAAATAAAACGCTTATTAATTATTTAAAGTTAATGTTACTCAAAATTTCTGTGTTTGAAATAATCTGTAAAAATTTCTTTCAAATTTGGAGTTTAAAATTAGAAAGGAAATAACTATTATAAAACCCTTTAAAAGCAATCTTAAAAAAGAAACTTGGAATTATGAAGAATTAAATACATAGGGGGCATTTTCTTTGTTTCATTGATGGTTTTTCTGAGGGTTTTACATTGTTTCATTTCAGCCAAGCCTAAAATATTTTGTTAATTATATTTTTTGTCACATTTTGTTTTAAATGTATTTTCCAAGATCATATTTATATCATACATTTTCTGAGTATCACAGTTCAGAGAAGTGAATTCAAGTTTGTTAACTGTAACAGTTAAAAGATTCTAATGAACTTTTTCCTTTTAAAATTTTTTATAGTTATTCTGTTGAATTATTTTACAGGGTTTGTCTGATGGCCTGGTGGGTGCTCAGAAGGGCTCAAAGCGTCTGTTAATCATTCCACCCAACCTAATCACCGAGGGTGCTACCCCATCTGTTCCTGCAAATATTACTGTGATTTTTGATATACTTGTTGTCAAAGTAAGTATTTAATTTTAAAAATGAACTTATTTATTTTTTTGTATCATTAAAAGCCATTCATATGAAATAATTTTTTAAGAATATGTTGATATTATAGTACAAAAATTATGCTATAATATTGTATAATAAGTTAATGCAAATTTTGTTAACTTTTGATATTGATAAAAAAAAGTTCATAGTGCCTGCATCCTTGATAATAGTTTCTTTTTTTTAATCTAAACTTTGTTTCTGTAATTTGTGCAGATAATGGAGAGCTTATATATTTTGGAAGCACTATATATATTATAGTACTAGCTGCCTTCGGCGACCAGCTTGCTTGCCGGGAATATGATTTCAATTGAATCTTACATCATTTTATAATAATGGTTTTTTTAACAATGAATTTTAAGCTTCAGATTGTGCTAGATATTTAGCCTATGTTCTTTTGTTGGCCTTGCACTTGTTCATTGTCTACATAAATGTCCCTAATGGAGTCAAATAACTGACAATCTCGTGCCATCTAATTGCACATTGCCTGCGCCATCTTCACTTTCTTATTTCTCTTGCAAAATATACATTCAATTTCAACATTAAAATGGTGTAGCGCATTTTATGGCCAACAGCATGTTAGCTGGATTAAAACATGCTGGAAAAAGAATGAAAACACAGCAATCATAATCATTCAGCTTATTGGATATAATTCTCAATATATGTAATATCTCAGACACACATTCTCCTTTATTATTAGTAGAGATACATTATTATCCTTCTATGAATTCTGTTTTTCTACACATTATTCTTGATAGGACCACTCAAAAATTTGAAGCAGTTATGAAGCTTCAAATTGTTCACATCTATAAGCATCTCTAAGAGTTCTTTCTGTAGCTTGTTTTCCTAAATTTAATATTTATGAATTGTCATAATCAATGTTTGAAATTGATCAGAATTGAGGCATGATGGGTACAAGAGCCACTCATTGAACTTGTGAAATTCATTTGAAGCAATGGACCAAGAAATGCTGTATAAAGTAACTTTTATTGTCTCTTCTTAACTGAAATGTAATAGAAATGCACCCCTCATTGTATAGCATTGAAATGGAATGTAGATTTAACCTTGGATAGGTCATGCCTCTGAAAGTTTAATTGTAGGTCATGTGGCATCTGAGACACACCATCCTCTTTCTCATTTATGATCTACATATTTTAGTTCTATTTTAATAACATCCTTCAATGTTTGTATTCATATGTTTGTCTATGTTTTTACTGCATCTTGTGTCATTTTTATTAGAGAGGAGAACATGCAATAATAATAAAATACTCAAAGATAACTAATTTTATTCAAAATATTAAATCGTATACATATATCTTTTTCAGTCTCTTTCATGAATTCATTTCAGACTCTTTGATGACATTTCAAACATCTGTTTGGGGATTTTTTGAGAATAAGTCGCAGAAACACTTTTTTCCAACTACTCTCAGCAATAAAATAAAATTTATGTGGCATTTGTCCGAGGACAGTGACCTTTCCAGGGTTAATTTATCATAACCGCAACCATAAACCGTGTTACCCTCGTCACGTCAAAGCACCCGGGGTACTAAATGACAGCTGCTGCAATAGCTCAAGTACTGAAGCCGTAGTCCTAGTAGCCCATCACTGGGCCACGGCCTGACCCCTCCAGAAGGAGGTACGTACTATCACTGGAGGGAGGTAACACAACCCCTACCATTATTATACCCTCAGAGGAAGCGAGTTCCTGCTTACTTATCTGGCAGCAACTCATCTGTGTACTCATGGTGCCCCCCAGGGAAGTTAATTTATCATAATCATTCAAACCATTTAATTTTTGTTGATACAAAAACTTAGCTTTGAAGTAATGAAATCTAAATTTTAATCGCAACTTATTGTAATTATAGGTAAAAGTTTCTCGTGAGTCATCCCATTCTCCCAGTCCTATTAAAGTTCCCGAAGCTGTGGCTGAAAAGAAACCTGAACTGTTGCCTCGTCCATCCATTAGGTGATGTGGTTTTCTATTTTCTTGGGAAATCTAGCAAATGACATTTTCATTAAAATATGTCTTTTGTGTCTTTTTTTAAAAATTAGTAAATGCTTAGTTGTTTTGTATCTTATAATAGTTCCCACCCCTTCAGGGCTGATTTTTTGTAGTTCACATGATAAAAGAAGGAAATGAGATTAATTTTCTTTTGTGTTGTATTTGAGAATTCTTTATTTTAATCAACTTTGAATGTTTACACATCTAATTTTTTTTTGTATAATATATTTTAAAAATATCTTTTAATGTGGTAAAAAGAAGCTACCTCTAAATTTTGGAAGAAAGTTGATGTGCAGTATTACAAAAGCTTTTTGTTCTGCTCTACTGTCAGTGGCGGTTTTTTGCACAGATGCTCGAGGCGTTCGCCTCTTACCTAGATACATTGACAGGGCCTCAAAATCTTTTCGACATACATCTCAGTGCTAAATCTGCTGCAAATTTACGACATTAGGGAAGGTAATGGCTTCAAAACAATTTTGAGCCTGTAGCCTCATATTCAGGGTTCCCACGGTCCTTGAAAACTCCTTGAATTTTATTTGCCCTACTCAGGGCCATGGAAAATACTTGATTTTTCATTGGGTCCTTCCTTGGAAAGTCCTTAAAGAAAAATCCCTTTTCGGCAAGCTTGAAGGCAAAGGTAGATTCCTTTACGCTAATGTTACAGAAGTAATGAAATATTACATATTGATCAATGCAGACATAGCCAATGACTGTTGTTTCTACACATTGCAATATTTACTCTGTGATTCTGTTTTCATGACATTTAATTTTTTACTATATCAAGGTTTTATCATTCCATTTTTCATTCCAAAAGGTTAGGCTAGATATTGGTCAGTAAATTGGTCAAATGTTTTTTTTTATATCCCGACACATAATCATTGAACACGTAGGAATCATAAAGAAATAAACATCCCAGCAGCGCAAATATCTCCTAGATAACATTAAGCCAGCCTATTTGAAACATTAGTAACAAATTGACACTTGGCACGAATGAAGAACGACTCTAAATTTAAAAATTAGTTTATTTAATCTAGGTTAAAATATATAATTGTACGAACATTACTTTGTCATATGGTAACTCACATGGCATGAAACATTTAAACATTACTAGAATGTGCTCATTTAGAGAACTCCCTGGTTACACAGATAATAGTCACTAAATTCTTTACATATAAGAGAATAAAAATTATTAAACATTGTGAGTTCCAAATTTAACACGTGTGTTTAAAGCACAGGATATCAATGCAGCCATTTTGAACCGGAGATTTAGATCTCCATCGACAGTTAAAAGCAAATACTCAGGCAGAAAACCCCAAAACAATCTTAAAGTTAATGAGATATTTTTCAATATAAAAAAGGATAAAGGAAACTCTTATATATCTAGCTTTTTTGGCTATTTTATATTAAATTTATTAAACAAATTTTGGTGCAGCCATGTGTAGTTAAATATGAAATTAAAGTAATCTGTCAAATTAACTAATTATCAAATTAACTATTAAAATTAACTATTTACCTAAATAAAATTAAATATTTCATTAATTGTGACTATATCTTCACTAAAACCTTTTTTATGGCTCATAGTATATGCCAGCAATCTTAATCTTGTAATTATCTAATAATTATCTTAATTTAAATAAAAGTTATTGTGTCTGTATGTATGCTCCACATCTCCTCCTAAACCACTGGACTGATTTCAACCAGAAATTGCACACTTTTTATTTAAGACAAGAGAAAGTTCACCGTAAATTTTCAAAGTCCAAAAGTTACTTACAATTTCAGTTAATTAATAATTAAGCAAGGCGTTTTTCCGCGATATCTTTGGAAAACATTATCTCACGACCATACACCTTATTAAATTTTTTTTTAAATTAGCCTTTCAGTGATAAAAATTTCATTTCTATACAATTTATTTCTCTCATTTTAATATTTTTTCAAAATTAATTTTATACAGAATTCGTAACAATATTCTTTATTGTTGAAGAACAAGAATAATAGGAATATATATAGTTGCCAGAATACATTCATAGAATTCTGGACTAATGCTAAAAGAAAATTTTAAAAGTAGACGATTAACAATTTATATCAGGACCAAATAATGATTGATTTTCATTCTTTAAATTAATGCATAATTAACTAGTTAATTAATTGTTTCAAATTTTCATTGAAACCTTTCTTTCTTTTACTTTAGTAATTGTTAACAAAATTTGAAGTACCTATATAACAAATAATAATTTATGGAGAAAACAGCTGCTTTTAAAAATTGTTTGTTTCAATTGATATTCTCATTTGAATTAAAAACGTTTCAGAACAGAAAAGGAATTTGTGTATTATAATTTTTATACAATAGTAGTTTTTACATTAAAAATATTAGACATGAAAGCATTTTAATCCGGAGCAAAGCCAGGTATATCAGCTTGCTTACCGTACAAGAAGTGGAAGTGAATGCGGCTGATGGGAGCACATAACATCTAAGTAATTCTTGCTGTCAAAAAACTTTCAATATAAAAGTAGTTTGTTATGATAAGGTGATAATTCCCCTAATTGAAAGTTTCTATCTTCAATCGTAACAGAGTAATGGGGAAATTATAAATCGGGCGGGCTGGGGAATAGAATATCACTTTTTCGGCTCATAACTTCTAAGCAATTTTAGCTGACAAAAACTTTTAATATAAAAGTTGTTCGTTATGATAAGGTGATAATTTGCCTAATTGAATTTTTTTCTATCTTTAGTCGTAACAGAGCTATGGGGAAATGATAAAATGGGGGAGGGGATTGAAAGTGGCATTTTAGCTCATAGCTTCTAAAAAATTGTAACTATCAAAAAAGTTTCAATACAAAAGTTTTTTATTATAAAGAGGCAATAATTCGCCTATTTTGAGTTTTCATTCTATCTTCAATCGTAAAGGAATTATGGGAAAATAAAATTTTCAGTCCCCCACCATTTCCATCCCCTTTTAGCTGGTTAGCCCATCTACAAACTCGGTCGATATTTTCACCGAACTTACAACATATCCCTCGCCGGTTAAAATCTAATCAAAATTACTCTAGTTATCGTGTTCACAAGATAACCTAGGCAAAAGCGTTATATATACGTCTCTACTAATAATAAGGAAATTAACATTTCGCCTCCTATTCTCATAAGAATTAGAGCTGCAAGAATGAAAGCGGATGGAAGAGACTGCAAATGACGAGAGCTTTCCAACAAGGGGTAACATGCATAGGTTAAAACATACTTTAAGTTAGGAGGAGGGGAGGGGAAGGGTGGGAAAATCACTTTTCAGCTCATAACTTCTAAGCAATTGTAGCTATCGAAAAAGTGTAAATGCAAGAATTTTTCGTTATGATAAGGCAATAATTCGGCTAATTTGAATTTTCTTTCTATTTTCAATTGTAAAGGAATTATGGGAAAATGAAAATTTCCACCCCCTTTGAGCTGGATAGCCCATCTACGAACTCGACCGAGATTTTCACTATCCTTATAACATATCCCATGCTGGTTAAACTTGCATCAAAATTACTCTAGTTATCGTGTTCACAAGATAACATGGGAAAAAGCGTTATACATACATATATATATATATAAACTTTTTAACGAAGGGTGGTTTTGGTTTCTAGGGGTCATGATCGGTGAAGATCTGCAGAAATTTTCCGAAAGTCGTGTCATGAGAACCATTGCAATAGGTAGAGTTCCTATAAGGAATCTTCCTAATAAGCAAAATGTCCACCCAATGTTTTGTGGGACAGTAGAGAAAACCACTTTGTGACTTGGTTTTGTCTTGAGAATTCCCAGAAAAAGGTGTTTGTTTGGAAATGCTGTCAATCATCAATCTTTTCTCTCTTTGTATATTCAAAGGCTAATTTGACAATACAGTAAAAGCTATATATTGTATTTCTCTGTCGAGTAAAATAGTCCTGCAATTATCCTGATGTATTTTGAAAGTAATTGATATATTTGAACAGAATTTTATTTTAAATACAAAGAACCGATTTTCTCTGCAATGAAATTTGTTTTCAAAATGTACGTTATTTAATTTCATCTAACTTAAATATCTAGATGGATAAAATTAGTACACAGTTTTATCATTAGAATTGTCGATCTGTATCAAATTTATTTCAAAAATAAAAATGCAAATGATTAATTTGATTTAAATTTATCATTTGTATTGACAGTGATGGAATTTTGGCAAACAACCAGATGGGCTAAAAATGGAATTGGAATTGTGAACTGTGTCTCAATTATTTTCAGAATTTTTCAACGTTTTAACATGGAAAATGATCAAAGCATATTATAAGTGTTTATTATAAAAATAAACCTAAAACATGCCCCATAGTAAAGAATTTTTTAAATTTTTCTAATTTCTTGGTTAGGACACCTGATTAATATATGATTAATATTATAAAATTGCACTAATTTTGAAAACAAAAAAAGATTTAAGAAAATTATAGATTAGTGAATGATTCATAAAGAGCTTCCATATTATGATACGAGAGGTCTAGAAACAAACCTAGACTCGGTTCATTATTTTAACATTAATTATTCTACTCGTTTACAGAGTTGGATGTTTTAATTTCATTATAATTCTTTTTGTCACTTTTATATTTCATTACTTGTTTTATTTGGGCCATGGTAATTTTTTTTAAAACTGAAAGTAAAAATGTTTTATTCTGCATTTGAATTTTAGTATAATTCACCATTTTTGATTACAATTTCCCCCTTTATTTTTTAATTAACATGTTTTCTTTTTCCTTTTTTTGAGGATTCAAGAAATCCTTGAATTCTTTTAGTTAAGCATGGGTTATAAACTTGCAAATATTTGAGTATTTCAAATGCTTATCCATCAAATTAAAGTGATTATTTTGTTATTAATTCAACAAAAACTAGGAGGCACTGGACAGTTTATATACATAATTTAAATGGGTGGTTTGTGAATAATTTTTAGGCAACTAAAACAAGAAAAGCTAGTTGTAGTTTATTTGCTACTGTATGGATCCTTTGTTATTTGTAAATATACATACATTACATACATAAATGTTCCTTATGTTGTAAAATATTGCTCAGATTATATGAGAATATTTTGTATTTCCATTCCTAGTCAAGAGGACAATATTCGATTAAGGGGAGCTTCGATTTCGGAACAGCTATCTCAGGTAAATGATTAACATCATATTTTTATAAACTTGTTTTGTGAATAGTTTTTAGAAAGTTTTGTAGTAAGTCTTTTTGGGAATTCATGTTATATAATTTATGAAGTTTTTATTAAACTAACACTTTGCCCATGAAGCCATTTTTATATTCTAAAAGCTATTTTCATTTATATATTTAATATGAAAATATGTTCTTAACACATTTTTTTAAAGAAATATACATTTATATGCAAGTATTGTACTCGGTTCATTAATTAAGCATTTTAATTTTAAATCTAGTGAAATGTATTGAATCCTATTATTGGACACTATTGAGCCTATTCTTGTGCAGCCTTATAGAAATTTTAATGATTTTTTTCTTTTTTGTTTGTTTGTCTTCTACTTGTAGATTGCATAAAAAGAAAACTATTTAAACAGAGATCTTTTAAAAATTTCCTTTTAGAGTCCCAAGAAGGACAAGGCCCAGATAATATCCCGCATGGCCAAAATGGGGACGGCCACTCTCCCCTTTCATGGTGCGGTTGCTGCTCATGTCAGCAGCGAATCTGAAAACGAGGTTTCAACATTTTCAAAACTTTATAAATGAATGCTATTATACTGCTTTCTGTGTTTCATCTTTTGGAAAAACTTGATATTTGATTAATTTCTCGATTTATAGACAATTTCATTTTTACTTTTGGCACATTGTCATTTTTGGCGTAAAATTTTCAAAGCTTAAAAAATTAATGCTATTAAACTGCTTTATACTATTTGTGCTATATAATTTATGAAGCTTCAAAGCATTATAAATTACTGCTATTATGCTGTTTCATCTTTTGGAATAACTTGATATTTGATTAATTTATTTGTAGACAATTTCATTTTTATTTTAATTGCTTGGAGAAATGCATCTTTTTTAGTGTAGTATTATTTGTGTTGCATTTTTATTGAACAGATGATTTTTTTATTTCCTTTCGTGCACAACAGAATTGAAAAGTTTTAGAACCGTTTTTATTTATTTATTTATTGACAGGATTTGTCTTTTAAGTCTTTTAAAATTTCTATTTGTAAATTCCTATTATCTACAGAATCTTTTCACTAACACAAAAAATTGTGTTGTAGATCTTTTATTAACTGCCTTATATTGGTTAGGAGTCATGTTTTTGAAAAACATTGTTTGATTTTCATTTTACAGTGGAACCCCGGGAATCCAAACTAATTGAGACTGATCTCTGTTCAGTTTCCTGGGAATTCGGATTATCCGGGAAATTTGGTAAATTACTCTTGATATACCAAATGCAGTAGAGCAGCGATTCCCGACCTTTTAGGTTGTGCAGACCACCTATTGTGTAAAAAATATTTTGAGGCCCACTGACTAAATATACAAGTAAAAAAAATATAAACACATATAATACATTTTTTATATCCAAAAAAATGGGGCAAAAAGTCCGTAGAAACTTTAAAAATTCTTAAAAACCAGAAAAATAACCAAAATAAAAAACAGTTTTCATTCTTAGCATCGCTAGGTCACAGGAATTTTTTTAAGACAGGAAAAAAATAACTAAAAAAACAGCCGTTGGATGATGCTGGTACGAGCGACTTCTGTGGAAATATGCAAATGAGACCATGCAATGTATGCAAATGTCTCAATCTGGACTTGCTGCAACTCTACCATTGCTGGATTTCTGACTCACCTGCAATGTGTTATCCCCTGTGGTTTTGGTCATGTGGAACACATACTGCTGTAATAAACGATTTGGAGGCATTCTGTTCGTTATTTCAGTATCTTTTCTTTGACATGTATTCGTCAGCGCCACCTTTCAGCTGTTTTTTCATTTTTGTTTCCTGTATTAAAAAATTCCCGTGACCTAGCGATGATAACCCTACAAGCCATTTTTTATTCCGGTTATTTTTCGGGTTTTTATGAATTTTTAAAGTTTGTATGAAATTTTTGATAACCCTGTATATATTAAATGCATGTATATGTCAGTAATTAGTAAAGCTTACTGTAAAAGTATTAAAAACATATGTTTTATAAGGCAAAGAACGAGTGTCGACTCTTGAAGTTTCCCTGAATTCGACTGTTGACTAGTGTTCCATGGCCCACTAATACGCTACCCGAGGCCCAGAAGTGGGCCGCGGCCCATAGGTTTTGAAACACTGCAGTAGAGTATTGACTCTGGGTGCTTTGTGAAGGTGCATGGAAAGAGCGTACTGCGATTCACAGTGGTAAACAAGTTTGGAGTAAAAAGAAGACATCTGAGTTTGTTTCTACTCATTAATAAAGTGCTGTATTCATTCTTAAAGACCAATTCGAATACTTCTTTGAAGTTAGTTATAAACATTAGCTTTGTTTCTGATCTGTAATTGTTATTTTTCCTTCATTTCTCAGTAAATATTTTTCAG
>BGPR01003154.1:42809-96798 GCA_013235015.1 Araneus ventricosus | reverse complement strand
TACTAATACCTTTGATGAATGTTTATAAACTTAAAGTTTCTTTTTATCAAAATGAATAATTCTGTCTTGAGATTTAATATTTTTATCACAGAAATATGTGCTTATTTAGCTACTTTGGTATTCAGTTTTAATTACCCCTACTGTAATTTTAAACTAAATTTGTAAAGGTCAAAAGTGGTAATAAACTTGTTATTTTTTTATGTTTCTTAAATTGTTTTGTAGATTGTCCTTGTTCTCTTTTATTGTGCTTTCTGAGTTACTTTTTTTTGCCTCCCTCCACTTTTGCTGTCCAATTGCCACCACTGTCACTAAGCTTCAATTAGTCTGTTATATTTTAAATTCCATCTTACTAAAAACGTTTAAGTCGAAGTGTTTCTCTTGTGTGCTGTGTTTGTCCCTTTTTTCCCTAGGAAACTCTTTGAAGATCCACGATTAGATTTTTTTCCCATTAGTACAATGCTTTGAAATAAGTGAAAATTTAAAAATCGGACATACATTTCCATACTGCAATCCATATTTTGTGTGCAATACATTGCACTTTGTATCTGTTAATCAGTAATTGCTTCACTGATTTCAGATCAGTTGTGTATCATATGTGCCATTGAATAATCATTTTTCAAACCTCAACTAAAATTAATTAATTCTATGGATTGTATTTAATTCAGTGCAAAAAATAAATGCATAAACTTTTCAAGTGTTCTGTGAACTTTTAGTTAAATTTATATGGCAGCACATTTTCAGATCAACAGCAAAAAAGTAAATTAAATAATAGAGGAAACTAAAAATTAATGTGGTCAAGCAGCAATTTTGGTTGCTTTATAAATGAATCCTTTTTCATCAATTAATCAACTTCTGTGGCTAATAAGGTCATTGCCAGTGATGAACTGGCAAATTTTAAAAGCAAAAGAAACTATATTTTTGGTAAATAAATTTTTTCAAGAATATGAAAATATTTTTGCCATTGCATAACTTATATTAAAATTCAACTTACTTTTCATTCTTTCATATAACACAAATTCAATTTTCGTATAACTCACTTTTTCATTTTTTAAATGATCTGATGCTTCTTAATCTGGTGCCTTAATATCTTGTAATTTGCAGTTTCATTTGAACTTTTCATCTAAAGATCTCAGTGATTTAAACTTTATATCGTTTGTCAATGCTTTGTTATGAATTTGAATTATTCAAATAGTAATTATGTTGGAATGTGAAATTTATTCTTAATGCTATTCATATGTGCTTGAAATGGAAATATGGTTTCATATTTTGGAATTTTAGTATGACTTTGGTGCATGATTAGCATATTGAACTCACTAAATTATCAGCATCAATTCCTTAAAAATTAAATTATTAGTGGCTGGTTATAAAAAAGGTTGGGAAAATGTCAAGCTTGCTAAATAATGAGAAAATAGAATAAGAACTTTGTAAAAATAAAAAAGAAATATAGTTGTAAATCCAGGGGCATAGTGGAGCGGAAATGCAGCAGAACACTGTTCTGGCATTGCCTTTTTTTACGAGATATAAACAGTGGCAAATCCAGGGTTTGGGTCTGGGAGGGGCTGAGGTCATAAAAATTTTGTATCTTCGTAACGAATGTCAAACCTCATGGCTTATGCAAACCAAAACACATAAAGGACACTACATTACTTTCGATAATTTAATAAAAAATACAATGAAATAAATAGCCAAAAATGTTTCTGACCATGTCAGCTTTAGAAGTACAAATGGAATGACTAGAAAAGTAGGAAAAATTTTGAGCCTGTCAAGCCAGAAAGCAGTGTTGTCATGTTTTTATTATTTTTTTAAAGAAAGGGAAATTAAGAACAAACAGTTGAAGTGATTTTAAATAAAATCAAGAATTCTGGTTTAGCTCTGGGAGGGGCTGCAGCCCCATAGCCCCCTGGATATAAATAAGAAAAAAATTGCAGAAACATCCTTAAAACGGCGGGATTTTTGTCACGCAGGTTGGCATTCTGGTGCTGCTTATTTTGCGACTACACCACTGTTGTAAATTAGATCTCTTGCATTTTTCTATATCTATTCAACATTTTAAGTTTTTCTTATTTATATATTTAGAAAGTGTTGCATTGCAAGTTACTCAACAATCTAGTCAAATGGCTCTGAGTTCTCAAGTAGCTATTCCAGCTCAGCAGGCATTTGTGGTGTGTATTTTTAATTTCAATATTTTTAGTGCTTTTGTCTCTCGTTACTATTGAAAATATCTATATTTGTTGAAAAAACACATTGAAGTCTTGCATCATGTTATAAAATTTTTTTTTCAGTCAGTAAGCAATAAATTTTAAAGTATAATTTGAGGAAACGTTTCTCTTTCCTCATATATAATGAATTTAAATATGTGATAAATTAAATTTTTGAATGCTTAAATGAAACATCATCATAAACATTTTTTAATGAAATACAGTGTTGAACTTTTAGACTTTGGGTAAAGTCTCCTCTTAAAGCAGAGATTTTTAGCAGGAAAAGGATTTCTCTTCTCTTTAAATAATTTGAAGATATGATCTGTGATATCTTTCGACTTAGCCGGTTACCTTTATGTAAAGGTAGCCGGCTAGTAACAGTTACTACAACTGTTTTTGCAGAACATCACAGAAAAATTCTAAATATGCATTTTACAAAAATTATTCATTGCATTATAAGTAATTTTTATTTCAACATATTGGAATTGGTTTGGTTTTACATTGCAAATGGTGGACACTTAACTGCAATTTGCAATACTGGTCCCAATTGTTACTCAAGTGGCCAATCGTAAGAAACCTTCAGTTTCAAAGGAAAACTCATGATGTAAGCAGCTTTGCTGACGAGTGAATGTGAAACCAATTCCCCTTCAGCTGATAATTATAAAAAAGTTTGAAATTTTCAACAAATGCCCCTCTTCCTTTATTCAATCCTCTCCACCAATATCCATGAAATGTTGGTTGGTTCCTAATTACGTAGTGGTGCCCATTTGCAGTGGATAAAGTACAAATTTCAGTTCGATGTAAAATAATATAAACTTTTTATAATGAGTCTATCGAGGTAATTTCTTTATCCTGCTTTTTTCAGCTTCTAAATACTTATGTGTCAACAATGTGTTGAAAAATATACAGTTTAAAAAGTAATTATTTAAAATGAAAGAATTTAGTACTCGAATTTAAAGAGCAAAAGGCTTAAATAGAACCATCTACAAACAAAAATATAAATAAATGTGTAAATGCAATGAATTTTATTTACTAGGTTTTTTTTAATGTTGTTATTAGCTGTCATGGATTGAGTTCATTAAACCTTTCCAGATCTGTGCTGCCATTTGCCATGACTGGAAAAATCTGCTTTTATATGCATTTCTGCTTTCAATTTGGCCTGGAGAGGGTTTAATGAGGCCTAGATGGCAACATGATCGAGATACAAATGAATAGTTTTAATTAATTTCGATGCAATTAATTTGGCCTGGAGAGGGTTTAATGAGGCCTAGATGGCAACATGATCGAGATACAAATGAATAGTTTTAATTAATTTCAAAGCAATTAATTAATTAATTTGGAATAAATGAATAATTTTAAACATGAAGATTTCTAAGTTGGTTTTGTTTTAATTTTTAAAAAAATTTTACCCACAAATAAAACTTGATCTGGTGAGGCTAGCATTAGTTAAAAATTATTGTATTTATTGAAGTGTTTTTATAAAAAAAGAAACTTGAAATTTTATTCTGCATCATACAGAGCTTAACCCATTAATGATGCCCAAGTTGCGTTTTTCCAAAAATATTACGCATACTAATATTACATGTCATGAAATCAACTGAAAAATTACTTAAAAAATAAATAAAAAATATAAAAAAATCCCACCTAGGAACTTTGTTTTAGTACCCTATTTTGGCAAAGTCCTATTAATGCAAAAAAATTTATCATAATCTAAAATTATATGAAATTAAAAAAAGCAAAGATGTATTTTTGCAATATTATTTACTGATATATTTGCAAAATGCAGGTAAATTAATTGGTAGATAATTGAACAGACTTAGCCTTTTCTTCGCATTGCAAAAAACTATTTTCGAGTCTGACTTCTAAATTAAAAAGGCTGCATTATCGACCGAATGCTTGATATGTGCTACCATCAATTGAATATAAAAGAAATGAATACTGAAAAATACTTTTAAAAAATTTATTTGAAAAATTAATTCCTGTGAGTTTAGTATGCATTTTTTAGAAGCAACCCGTAAAAGGACGCTAGGCATTCATGGGTTAAAGTTAACCCTTTCTACGACCGTAAGAATATACTTCCCACCAAATTCATCCATTTTTAAATGCCTTTTTTAAGGTCGGCATAAGTTCTTGCCAAATTTTTTGATGAAACAAAACCATGGATGTTCCAATTTCTTATTTAAAACCATAACGAAGTGTCTGGACTTTCTGATTAATTATTAATTAATAAAATTAACAAAATATGTCATCCAATAAGCTGAATGAATTTCTTTTCTTAAATTAATCTAAATACCAAAGTTATTTTATTATATATCACTACTAGCAAAAAAGGCCTTATAAAGGGTTAAAGTAGAGCAAAGAGTTGAAGGAAGAAATATAAATTAATTATGCATTGCTTTACCTGTTCCAGGCTCCAAGTCCGACTATGTCTTTCTCTACCTACCAGACAGCTTTCCCGGCACAATTTCCGATGCATAGCATGATGCCGACCAGCATGGCAGACACTCACTTGCCGATGCTCATAACGGAAACACGAAGCCAGAATACAGAAGTCCGACTTTCCTTGTCGAAAATTACTGATAAAGTCGATACTGTGATACAGAAGGTATTTTTTATTATTCTGTGTTCATTTTTATCAGTGTGCTATTTGTTAAATGGGAAAAAAAATCTGTTACAAAATTGAACTTTGAAGTTATGTTATAATAATACTAATGCTTGTCATAATTTGTAGTTTGATTTCTTTTTATGTTGATTCAGTACTAGGAATGTAACGAATATTCAGTAACTATTCGGTATTCGGCCCTTTTGCCGAATACTAAGCAGCTATTCAGCCGAATATATTCAGGATAATAATATTTTTTTAATGTGCTTTTAAATATACATTTTACAAAGAATGTTGTAGAATTACATTTCAGTACATTTATTATTAAAAAAAATTTCTTAACATTTACCTAATTTTAAGTTGAATAGGTGTATTTAATAAAGTTACATAAAATTTATCATTGGAAAGCCTGAAATTATTATGCAAGAACAATAATTTTTCAGCATTATGAGGAGGAAGTTTGTTTTGTTTGGTTTCATACACATATAATACCAACTTGGGATGTAGCAAATATTATGTGTTAGGTCCATTCAGCACTTTCCTGAATATTTGGTCTGGCTGAATTCTAAACACATATTCAGTAGAATAAATTCAGAATAAAATGTTTTTTAAAAATGTTGTTTTAAATGTATTTAATGAAGAATTACATTCCACTACATTTATTATTAAAAAAAATCTAATATTTAATAATGTTGCATATTATGTACAGTAGTCTGTTCCATATGGTTTCATATACACTATATGCCCAAAAGTATCTGGACACTTGCAGATTTTCACATTTTTTAGAATTTCTCTGGAATGGATTAACCGACTGCCTTTAAACTTCGGACATGTAAAGAATAACGGAAACACGAAAATAACTCGCATTTTACATTGAAGATTCGGTCCTGAGGGCAATTAGGGGACCGCCTACAAACTGATGAAGACAAAAACGTTTTTGGCCCACCCCACTTCACAGAATACTAAATGTAGATGGCTTTCAAACAAGTAATGCTTAATGTGCATAATATTTACAAGAATTTTTTGCCAACTCAGCGCAAATATTTGGGAAGACATAAGGTTTTCTTAAATCTCGTTCCCACCTGTTTTGCTTATAACATGCAGAGTTTCTGTTATATTATGTGCAGAAACTTAAGAAAGACAGTAATATGTTGAGCATTTGTGTAAAACTTTGGAAAATAATTGTTGAATATTCACCAGGGTATAGACATTTTAGTAAATGTGTTTTACTCACATCATAAACACCAGATGTAATTTTCCACGCTTCAAGAATGATCTTATAGGGCAACTTATATAAAAATTCAGTTTCAATATCATTAGTATTCAGAAGATAAGCGGCATTACAAGCGAACAGAATTTTAGCTCTGTCGAGAAGAGAAGCTAAGATGAGGGTTAGCCACCTGGAATATTTTTTAAACTTATATCTTCTAAATAGTTATATTAAATTGTATAGCGGTGAGTTGAATTTGCTGAATACCCATGAACACTTATCGAATTATATTTTTAACAAATTCCAACTAATTAGGCACTATAAATAATAAACATTTATTACTTTAATTATATTATTTCATGATTATTAACAAGTTGCATAATAATACAATTTCACATTAAGCGATATTTTTAAATACTATATTTATTTTAGCAAGTAATAGAAACGATTTTACTTATCTAATTATTTCACAAAAATATTTTAATAATTCTACATATATATTTTTTTATTACGTTCGAGAATTTTAGATGTGTTCATGGGTATTCAACAAATTCTAACCACTATACAATTCAATATAACACTATTTAAAGATATAAGTTTAAAAATATCCATTTATTGTACAACCCCTCATCTTTTTAAGCTATATTACGACAGAATAAGAGATTCTCTTCGTTAATGCCGATATCTTTCTGAATACTAATGATATTGAACTGAATTTTTTTTTAATATAAGTTTGCCCTATATATCTGGCTTTAAAGTTGTGAAAGAAAAAATCGTATGCATGATAAAACACTATTTACTAAAATTGCTCATAATTCCTGTAATATTCAACAATTATTTCCAAGTTTTACACAAATAGCTACTATATTGTGCATCTTTTTCTGTAAGTTTCGTATAATATATTAAGAAAACTCTGCATGTTATAAGCAAAAAAAAAGGTGGGAAAATTTGAGATTTTTAAGAAGAGCTTTGTCTTCCCAAATAATTTGCATGAGTTTACAAAAATTCACTGTAATGTTAATGCACGTCACGGCAATACCATTTCGAAGTTTCATCTTTGACCTTAATTATTCTGGCGGGGTGGGCCAAAAACGTTTTTGTCTTCATCAGTTTGTAGACGGCCTCCTAATTGTCCTCAGGACCGAATCTTCAATGTAAAATGTGAGTCATTGTCTATTCATTACATGTCCGAAGTTTAAAGGCAGTCGGTTAAACCATTCCGGAGAAATTCTAAAAAATGTGAAAATCTGCAAGTGTCCGGATACTTTTGGGCATATAGTGTATATTACCATCTTCAGGAAATAACGGTATATAATGCTTAAAGGTGCTGAAAAATATTTTCATGCTAAATTTGAGAACCTCGGAAAATTTTCGGCATTTTTTCCCCACTAATTAAGTAAACACTCCATCCTACCTACTAGAAGTTTGTTACAGATTTTACCCAGATGATGCTTTTGTGCATTTTGTGGCAATGGCTTCCTCCGCCATTAGAGTTAGATTGCGTGGCAGGCATGGTAACGGAAGGAATGGTTTGGATGGAAAGTGCCGGGTAGTCTTAATATGTCTTGTAAATAGTGTAAATAACTTATATAATGTCATATCTATCTATATATATCATTTAATCATAATAAATAATATGAAGAGGCACTGTTTGGATTTTCAATTACACCACTGAATCACAGATGCAACAAAGTTCTTTATCAAAATAGGAATTTACTTCTAGTAGTTTTAATTTGTCCACCGAATTTTCTTCTGTGTTTTTCATAGTCATGTTCTGCAAAGATGACTCTTTTATTTCTTTAAAAATTCAAACTCGATATTTTGATGAATCTTCACGTTTTAGACCTCCCTGAGTCCAAAAAAGCACAATTTTGGAATTATGTCTGTCTGAGAACACGGTAACTCAAAAGCCAATAAAGCTACATGGGTGAAATTTGGTATGTGGTCTTTACACATAATTTGTAGGTTTCTATCCAATTTTGGACAAAATCTGTCTACGGGAAATCAGTCTGTCTATGTCCATGTTCATGTGAATGCGATAACTCACAAACTTAAATAGCTAGGTGGATAAAATTTGGTATACATTTTTATCATCAGGAATGTAGGTTTGTATCAAATTTTGGACCAAATCCGTCAAAGGGTTGATTGTCTATCTGTATAATCGCACACTTTTGAATGCAATAACTTCTTTAAAAAATTACTTTGATGAATGAAGTTTGGTATGTGGCCTTCTTACCTTAATGGTAGATTTGTGTCCAATTTTTGTGTCAATCAGTTAAAAAAAAAAGACATTCAAATTGCAAATTTCGTTTTCTTTATCTTACACCCAGCCCTATTGGTAATCTCCCCGGCTTCTAATTCCACTTCCACGTTGGACGACCTTTGGAAATCATGGTATGATGTTTCGCTTATTTTTTCCCCACCGCGTTTGGGTTTCTTGTTCATTTTACTGCCTTTTATCTTATTTTTTTCTCTACATGTGTTAGGAGTATACAAGAAAGTTTAGGGGAGACCACTTCCGCTGGTTTTTTAATGAGAGAATCTACTATTGTTAAGAGATAGCAGAGAAGGGGTAATCTAATTTGGTAGTTCAATGTCAGTCACCGTTGGCATATGCCCATACACATTGGCTACCAATCAGCAGAAGCCGATGCATGTTTCCTGGTTTCTCTTTTTTTTTTAGCTTTTCTTGATTATCTCAAACTCTTCTGTTTTTACACTACATGCAAATTAACAAATTTAAGAGTGTCAAATTCTCTACAAATACATGCTTTTTTCTGCTAGCTTTAATAATTTCATAGATAATGGCTCTAAAACAATTTTTGATTTCCAGTAATTTACGACCTCCTAGACCACTGAAACGGTGTGTTGCTTATCTGAAAAAGAAAACTTTTTAAAGTGTGCTCTCATTTAAAAAAAAAACAAAAAAAACCCCCTTAGTTTAAACATTATTAGTTTTTTTATTATTATTAATTTTTGAAATATGTCCAACAATTATCAGACATGCTATACTTTGATTTCATGGTACCCCTTAAAAATGTCACCCAGGACATCTATACTCCCCTTGCCCTCTCTGGTCACTATGTCACTGCCCAGGCACCCTGTATTAAGCGCATTTAATTCAAAAGCTGTGTAACATATGTCTTTTATTGTAGGTTGACGAGTTGCGACTGCAGCAAGGGCGGATGCCCAGCATCACTCAAGCTCCTTTCATGGATAGCGCTATGCTAGTTCAGAACATCGAGAGGATCGTGCAGGTATGAAAAAATAAGATTTCTTGAATAAATGTGAAGCTGTGACCATGAATGTACTAAGGTGGATTTTATTCAAAATTCTAGGAAAACAAGCAGCTGAAGGAAGATGTTGAGGTGAAGAATTCTAAAATACAGACTCTCAATGAAAAGATCTGTGATCTCTTTCAAAGAAATCAAAGGTTGGCAATTTTTTTTTTAGGTCTCTTCTGTGATATTACTATTCGTCTTTGATATGGATTATTTATTTATTTTTTTACTTTGAAGGTTTTTTGAAGAGAGTAATAATATGTTGGAACAGAGAAGCGATTCAATGCATGCTGTTTCTGCTCAATCGCAGGCCAAACTTTTGAGTTTAGAAAATGAAAAGGTAACACTTGATATAATACAAATGAGCAATAAATTGTGAAAAGTAACAGTTTTCAAATACCTTGAATATATATATTTTAAAAAGTTTTTATCAACTGTATTATACATTTATTGTTACAATAAGGGAATAAATTATTTTTTATATCATTATAACATAAAACTGATTTTTTATATGAATATGTATTCAATTTCTTCATCCTTCCAGTTGCCATTGTTTTTTATAACTGTGATCTTTTTCTTCAGTATATCAACAATGCTGTTTGGAAACTCAGAGTATGATAAAATGAGCTAGGGAAAATTGTACAGAGATTAACTCGGTACATTTTACTCTTATGGAAATTAGTGAAAAATGTATTACTGAATTAAGCATTTGCAAATATCTGTGTTTCTGGTTTTGACTAATTGAGATCTTCTATGAATGTCAAAAACATTTTTCTTTGAATTGTTCTTAGAAAGAATTACTTTGTATTACACCCTGTAGCATCATTTACAACTTTCGAGGGGCATTCTGAAAGTAAGTTTCGTCATACTTTTCCACAAAGAAGTTTTATTACAAGCAGAAATATCCAATGACATAACAAAGTACAAATCTTTGGCTATTTCTCCACATATTCACCAACGACATTGATACATTTGTTGTACCGTGAAATCAATTTCAAGAAACCATCCTGGTAACTCCTCGATTCAAGAGCCCTGGTCTCTTGTATCAAATGGTGGACATCAGTTTGGTGAGGGTGTTGCAATAACTTGCCGCATTGATGGTCCCTGAAGTGAAGAAATCAATCAAAATGACAGCCTTTTCGTTCCAGAACACTGTCAGCACAATCTACCCTGCGGAGTATGACACATTGAATTTTTTAATTACTGGTGAGCTGGGATGCTTCTACGTCATGGAGGAGGACTTGGTTTCTGGGGTGAAGTTGTGCAACCAAGTCTCATTGCCTGTGTTGATCCTGAAAAGAAAGTGAGGGATGAAGAGGCGTGGCAGACTGCAAAGAACTTCCTTTGCTCACTGGGGCACCGATTTCTACAAGGATGGTTTCTTGAAATTGATTTCACGGTACGACAAATGTATCAATGTCAGTGGGTGAATATGGGGAAAAATACCCAAAAGTTTGTACTTTGTTATATCATTGTATGTTTCTGTTTGTAATAAAGCTTTCTTGTGAAAGAGCAAGTTGAAACTTACTTTCGGAATGTCTCTCATACTTCAATGATACCTTTAATAACAAAAATGTGTTTTATTTTATTGCAGTGTACTTTTGAGTATTCTGTAATTTCTTTCTAATTCCAGGCAAAACTCTCATCAGATTTGTTAGATGCAACTTCTAAGCTTTCTCTGATGGAAGGAGAGCTGAGCAAGTCTCGAAGTCTGGAGAACCAGTTGAAACAAAGGTTGCAGGAATATGAAGAAAAGATTGAAAGGCAATCAGCAGGTATTGAATGAATGTTGAGCTGTCATTTTTGATGTCAGTTAAACTAAATTATACCATTTATTTATATACAAAAAAAGCTTTGAAAAATAAATCTCATCTAATTTAATTATATGAAAATTTTCATCTAGAAATTATAAAAAAGCAATTATTTCACATAGCCACTTTGAAGAAAGCATAAAAGTTTGGAACTATACATTTTTTTATGTCAGTTCCTCATGCTTTCCTCAAAGTCGATATGTGAAGTCATTTCTTTTTATAATTTCGAGATGAAAATTTTCGTATAATTAGATAGTTTTATTTTTTAAAGTTTTTTTTGTATATAAATAAATGATATATATTTATTTTATCGAAAAGTGATTTGACACTTGATTTGATTTGCTTTCTTCTGAGGTTGTTTCAGGGTGTGTATATTTTATTAATGAATTGACGAAAACATCGTGACTGTTGTTGTTTTTCCTACAGAAAGAATTCTACTGTTAAAGGCATTTTTTTTGGTTTAAATATGTTATGTATAATAATATTGCATGATTTTTGAAAATCTTGTACAGTATTGCAATAGTTTGCTTGTTGGACTTGAAGAAAGTTACTTCTAATCTGTATTGTTCACATTTGATGCTACCAATTTTTCTTCGAAATCATGTTTGTTAAATTCTAGAAATTTTTTTGATTGGATATTTTTTTTATTAAAAGCAGTTTTATTTCTAATATTTTCTTTTATTTACATGTATATGTGTGCATCTCTCGACTAAAGTTATCATATTCTAAATGTTACTTTTTGTCAGTTTTTAAATTGAATTTTTCTGAATTATCAGTGATCTTTTATTTTACCATTATTATTGTTGTTTTTACTTTTGGGCAGATTCTGACTTGGAAACTAGGGTGATTTCGTCACAACAAAAATTGGAAAGTGCCAAGAATAGGATTGAAGTCTTAACAGAACAGTTGAATGACTTGCAAACACAATGTAAAACCCTGTCAGAATCTAAAACCACTCTTGAAAAGGTAAGTGGGAGAATAAATTTTGTTCATTTGAAGTGTGTACGGTTCCAGCAATTTCCACGGGATATGAAATCTGTCTCCTATTACGGGTCACTTGAAAATAGTGTGCATAAGTTTATTTCCCATACTAGCCGCCTTTGGCGACCAGCTTGATCGACGGAAATAAAATTTCAACTAAATCTCTTATGCATAATTTTATATTCATGGTTCCCTTAAGAAAGTGGTTTTAAAATTCAAATTGCTATAGACATTTAATCCGTGTTCCTTTTGTAGCCCTGCACTTGTTCTGTTCCTTGTCCATATTAACATAAAATACACATTTGATTTCAATATTAAATTGGCAAGGCACCTTTTACATCCAGCAGCATACTAATTGGCTTAAAACACGCTGTTAAAAAGAATTAAAACATAGCAACGATAATCTTTCAGTTCACTGGATTATTTCATTATATATAAACTATCTTGAGGACTTCTGTTACAGATTTCACAGAAAAATTGATCAATTAAAAGAAGACATTAAAATCCAAAGTATATTTTCTAGGCTTTAAACAATGGAAGAATATTAGAAGAAGAATTAAATATTTGTTTAAACAATGAAAATGGTTTGAAATGCGTTGCAGCAATGAAAAGTATTGTTGTAAATTATGCCAAAAAATATTTTCAAATGGTTATTAAAATTAGAGAAAAACTCATATGACAACTTTATTGATAACATTGAAAAGATAATTTTTTGCTCTTTCAGATTGTGTAAAAATCATTTTTGTGCTGCAATATTTTCAAAAGTTATTAGGGGAAAACACAAAAATTTCGCTTATTTTTTAATTAAAATTCTAATTAAATTTTTTTAAAAACGGGCTCTGAGGTGCACATTCCCACCCCCAAAGTATGTTCGTGCCAAATTTCGTAGCTCAAAGTCCAGCTGTCTACCCTGTACAGTGCCAACACACAGAGACACGCACACATTCTCCTTTATTATTAGTAGAGATTTTTATTATGGATCCCGCTTTTTCTCAGTGTAGACTAGAAGTAATGTCATAATCATTATTTCAGGTTTCTTTTTGCATCTAGATCACACTACAAGTCTATTTCATTGTCACTTGTTCTTTCATTCTTGGGGCTTTTCTTTTGTCATTTGCAAAGCAAATGTATCTGAAATTATGAGGGTTGGCCGAGTTGCAGTAGCGTTTTACCTGTGAATAAAAGACGAAAATATGTTGATTAAGAAGGTAGTAATTCTGAGTAATATTTTTAGCTGAATTATAGCATATATCACAATCAGCAGGTATAAAATGGTTAACAAAAATATGTTGCTTCCTCCTGAACTATAAGGCAAAATTGTTTTTTTCTTTTTTTAACAATTTTATCTTATTTATTATTTGTTTTATTCAAAATTTCTTTATATATGTTCAAAACAAATTAGTTACATGTACATTTATCAAATCAAAAATATTTTGCACATTATTATATCTTTATTTCATGCACACTGAAATCATGCAAGCTGTATTGTATGTATTTTAAAAATTAAAAACTATTAAAATTCCTGCATTACATTAAATTTTTTTAATATAAAAATGTGAGTATATGTAGATAGAGAAAAAAAAAATTCTAAGAATGCTATTTCAGAATGCATATCTAACATTATGAAAATCTTATTTTGCAGCTTCTGGAGGAAAGTCAATCAAAAGTTGAGGAAATTAAAGTCAAAACTGAAAAGTACTTGAAGGAATCGCATGATGTAAGTTGTCCATTTTCTGTTTCTTTGTGGTTAATTTGACAAGCACAAACTTTTCTTGCATTTCATTTTCGTTTGTGATGTCTTCACCAATTTTAAAGTATACAAAATGACTCGAGTTAGTAGACCTTTAATTAGAAACGAAATACGCTCACTAGCATAAACTGAACAAGAATGGCTGAAAAGGGTCGCCAATAACCTCGTCTCCAGGCAGAAAATTCGTGGGATTATCAAATTCATTAGCGAAAACAAAGATCTTTTCCGGCCTCCCTAGCCTTCAACTTCCCAGCGAGCTGAACTAAGTAGCTCAATCACCGGACATTCCCCCTTCAAATAAAAGAAAGGTATTTCAACATCTAAAGAAAAGAAGACTATTGCGAACTAATAGTGTAAAAGTGAAAATGCCTGTGCTGTATATAGTGTATATATTTCCTTCTTTTTGTTTATTTCGTTTTTCTTTTTCTCAAATAAAATTCCCGTGTCTTGCCCATTAAACCGTTCAGTGACCGGTCTGGTCACGGGTACGGGGGTAAGGGACGGCGTTCTGTTCTGCTATAACTGTTAGGCATGTCTTTTTCATGTAATTTAAGTTGCATTTAAGTATAATAGTACAAGGGCAGTAATTATAAATTTAAAATCTGTCAGTTGTAGCTTTATAATTCTGAAAGAAAAAATCAGTCTGAATCATGCATATTTTTCAGTTAATTTGTAGAATTGATAGTTTCCATCATTTTCATATTGTGACAAAATCGTCTTGTGAATGTACTTGAATGCACTCCAATAAGCAGGATTAAAAAAATAAAGCTTTTTATTTTACAGATATTCTAAGCAAAGAAACACAAGTAGCACAAGTATTAAAACAGCACTTGTAAAAATTCACAACAGAGATTACCATTAAATCTCAACACAGCACTCAAATGTTCCTTATTAGCTCACCAGCTTGCTTGCTGATTAAAATCCAACTAACTCCTCTTGGCCTGAGAGCTGCTTCAATAGGAAGTAATGTCATTACGAAGGAAGTGATATGATCTCCAGAAAGTTCATGAAGCCAGTAGAAATAGGTTGACAGTTCAAGATCTTTCTAGAAAATTTTTTTGTTGCGAAAGTCGCCAAATCTGTCACCAAAATTAGCGTCTCAGGGAAACAACTTTATAGCTTTGTTAGAATATTTTAAAAAACTGCAAATCAAAACTAACTTTTAGGGATTATGTTAATGGACAATCTGATTGATCTAAATATAAAATAGTTGATATGAAAGCTGTACAAGCAATATAACTGTTAACTCATTCAGGTCTGCTTACTTTTTGTCCTTTCAGATGCTCTGTCTGTGTGTGTTTAATTTTCTCTGTGTGTTTTTTTGTATATACTAAGAAGTTTAGGACCTGACTTTTATTTAATTAATTCAACAGAATATTTTTTTTATTCCTGTAGAAAGAAATAAGACAATATCAAGAAAAATTAAAGCAACTTTCCCAAAAGGTATGTAAATAAAAACTATATATTTCAAAAGTACTTATTTAGAGTATCAGTGATGTTGTCCTGATGTTTGTTTGTTGTTTTAAATTCCTTTATTTTACTTGTTTCTTCTGTTCTCTGAACTGTTTTTCTTCAGGATTTATTTTATCCATCATCTTTTACTATATTGTGTAGCTTTCATCATTTATTCCCCTTTTTTAATTTCTGTCATATTCCACTTAAACCAGTTTCTTGCTCATTCTAAAGAAGAAATTTGTGAAAAGTCGATTTTATTTTAAATTTTGCTTTTAGACTGAAATATATTTGATTGAACTAACTGAACAGATTTATTGGCTAAAAATTGGAAAAACTAGCAGGAGTGGTCTTCAAAGAGCATTTTCTAGAAAGATTTTTTTGACATTATGGATTATTGTTCCTTCATCTGTGTTATATTGGAACCTTATTGTTCTCCCTTTGTAAAGACATGATGAATTGTTTATGTGTTAAATTAATTGACCAAATTTTACATTCTTTCTTCTGTCATATTTTCTTTCCTATTACTACAGTTGTTTATGAAACATTTACTGATTTTTTATATTGCTTTATTGTATGACATCATTTTTGCTATTTATTGTGAATACTCATCCCTGTATATTAGCCGCAACTGTGTTGTTTGTTTTATGTTTCTTGCACTCCTGTATTCTATTTTCTTTATTACTGTTGCTTTATTTTAATGTTATTTAATTATCAATCAAGAAATTGTGTATAGGAAAGTGAATATCGATTGTCAATTTTAGAACTTCCCCAGCTAGGGTTGCTTAATTTTTTAGCCTTTATCTTATGAAGCAACATACCTTGTATTGACTTGTTGTACTTGAATATTGACTTTGCCCATGCCCTTTGCTCTTTGAAAATGCCCATGGCCGAATTTTTTGTGTCCAGGTCGATCTACTAATTATTATTATCTAGGTTTTCATCTGTTTTTAAAATAGTCAAGAATTTTGTTAATATTTGTTGTCATAGATTGTGTGTTAAAAATAGTTTCACGTTTTGTTTAAGTTAATTACTCATGATTTTTCCTGACACTTCTCTCATTTCCTGTTGTACAGGGGGATTCTGCTGGCGATACTGGAATGGAATTATTGAGAGAAGAAAATGAAAAATTATTGAAAGAAAGAGAAGAATTACAGTCATTGGCCCAAGAACTCCAGAAGAAGGTACGTCTTTGTTTATTTTGTATCTTCTATCTAAATCAGCTTTTATTTTAGGTGAGTTTTCACTTTTCTAAAATATATCCTTTTTTGCTTCTTTATTCATATATCCTTTTCCCTTGCACCACAATATATCCTGCAATAAAAACCTAGAGTAAACAATCAGATTGAAACAATTCTTTTGAAGTTATGATGCTTACTTTATTTCTTTATTTTCTGTGAAATGTAGAGTAAATTTTTTATGGTTTTAAAAGTCTATTCATGTATTATGAAACAAACATCAGGGTAGAATAGTAATAATTTTTTAAAGCTATTTTATGTTCCACTCTATAACACTATAGCTCTCTAATTGAGTTTATTTCACTGTTAACACAATTTTCAATTCTTTAGAAATCAGGAAAAATATTTATGTATATCTGTAACACTTCTCTAAATTTCTTTTGATTTTATCCTCTGAGCCCTTGTTTATGGATATAATCAAATAAATCGGATGGCAGAAAATGGCTACATGCATATGTACATATAAACACAATTATAAATTAAATTTGAAGTTTTTGAATATGAGCTATACTTATTAGAATTTAACTATGAACTATGCACACTCTTATTCAAGTATGCATGTTGTTTTGGTGCATTTTATATGTGATCAGTTATTGTTTTGTTTTTTGCTTCCCTCTTCTTTATATTGTCCAATTATGTTTAGTATTAACTTCCTTCTTACTTTTTTCCTTTGTTTTTAAAATTGTCATTTATCTTCATTTTTTTTAAAAAAAATATTGCTCTTTTTTCAGTGTAAATACCATTCAAAGTTCATGTGCTTCTGCGTTTGGAGTGTTTGTTTGTCTATTTTTATTTTCATTGTGCATGAAATGTATTCTTTTCATCTGTATATACTCGGCACTTTAAATAGCCTCTCTATAATTTTTTTTTTCGATCCTTAATAAAGGTGACGTTTTCATAACCATTCAACCGTTCAGTAGCCATGATGGTTACAAGCACGGGGGGATGAGGGCGGTGTTCTGTGCCCTCTCTTAAACATTAGGCAAAGCTCAGCATTTCTTTGTGTTTTCGTATATTAACTTGTAGGGGAATTTTACTGAATTTGGTCTATCTGCCCATTTTTTAATGTACAGTGATATAGACGTAATTTGAAAAAAAAAGTAGAAGAATTCATTTTATAGTTTATCTTCAAAACAGTGTTGTCAATTTTCTATGAAATACACTTTAAATTAGAGGGAAAAATAGCTTAAAAATTGTGCCATTGCTCCATTTAATAAAACTGTTTTCTCAAATTGGACCATCAAATTTCTTTACGCACCATTTAAGTACAAATATCATTTGCTTCTCTAATTCACACCAGCACACAATATATTTTATGCCCTTTTTATCACTTCGTCTTCTCCCTTTGTTTCCTCACATCTGATACAAAACTATGTAACATTAGTTTTTGTTCTTTTGAATCAACAATTCCCTTCTTTAATTTCTTTTTAATGTATTTTTTGTGTGGGGAGGGCTTGTTCTACTTCTAATTTATGAGGACGACCAGTGATTATAACTGCTTTCACGGCTGTTCCTCTAGTTCAAGATTTAATTTGATTCAAACATTCTATTCATTTAAACAGTCCAATTTAGACAAATGTTTGCTGTTCAATCTAAGCAGCTTTTAGACAAAAATAAATCAGTCCCATAAAGTTGTTCTTTAAAGTATTTTAATAAAATTATTATTTTAAATTGTAACCATACAAGTTAACCTATTGAGGATTGCTATTTACTTTAAACCAGTTTGTGAATTTTCTCCTGGACAACGAATCTCTTCTATTACCACATTCAGAACAATTTCTCCGCAGAACAAACCCTCATTATTTTGTTTTTCTTAAGAGATCAAAAGCAATTTTGCTCTTGCTGATTTCTTTGTGAATGCTAGTGGTATTGAACTGGAATTTTTACATAAATTTGCCTATATATCTGGCTCTTAAGTTATGAAAGAAAAATGTTGCTATGTTTCGCCCACATACAGTAAAAAAATGTTCAATGTGTGGTTTCACTGCTTAACCTATGAACATGAAGGGGTTAATACAACATTAGCAGCACTGTAAAAATATTTTTTTTAAACTTCAGAGCATAATTTATGTATTTATTTAAAAAAAAATTCTGTAGTATATATATTTTTTCAGCTTTAACATATTGACTAATCCATTTTCTTGCAGCTTAAAACTTCTGAAGCATCTGTAGAAAGTCAAGAAAAGAAACTTCATGATATTCAGTCAGAGCTTGAAACTTCTTTGGTCTGGAAAAAGAAGGTATGCATGATATGGGTGAAAAAAGATGCACAATTTGATACGGGAAATTAATTGTTTAATTTCTGTAATCGTTTTCTTTTACAGTACGAAGTGTTTTATGAAAAGACGCGGGCAATGAAAGAGAAATATGAAAGCCAAATGGGTGAACTTGTAGCAGAGATAAAACAGTTGAGGGCAGCTGGGTCTGGCCCTGTGTCTTCTAACTTCTCTGGAGAGGTAATTTCGTGTATAAGGTTTTGATTAGCCATTAGCCCTCTAACTGCTTATCCAGCGATTTCCACTGATAGGAAGTTAGTTACGAAAATTGTCTGGTGTAAGTATGGCAGAAACAATCCAAAAAGCAGGATAACGGAGAATGATACTTTTCTCTCGAATATTCCGGAAAACATGAAACGGAGGTGACATTAAAAATAGCACTTGCTCAAATTAGCAACACAAGCAGACAGCAAATCCCTTACAATAACAGCAATAGCACGAACAAAAGCACTCGGCGTCTAACGGCTGACCAACTTGCAATGTGAACAAGACTCCAAAGAGAGATTCTTGGAATTCCGAAGACAATTAAACATGTTCCCAGTCTATCCTTACTGCCGTGTATTTATAGTCTTCCTGACAAGGCTTGATGTAACATTAAAATTGTTGGAGAAATCCGGATCTTGGCTCCTAATAGAGATATCGAGAAAATTCTAGTGTTTTTGAGATCCTACATTTTGTTACCAAATTTGTCACCAAAATGGTTGCCAAGGTCAGGGGTCAATGGCTCTCCCCTGAGCATTTCCATGCATACCCTGTAGAACTCTTTCCCGAACATAAGACTGACATTGCTGGGAAATGATTTTCCATGTTCGTAACACTATTTTCTGCTGTATCCTGCGATTTTCGCAAGCTAGTGTGTTTGCGTAGTGCTATTATATTGCTGAATTATATTATGCTAATAAAGCTTTGCATTTAAATAACATTTCACTTGGTTCAACAATATTTGAATGTGTTTGCAAATGCTGCTTCTAAATAGTGATTTTTAAAAAGTCAGTAGTCGGAGGGTTAATGGCTAAATCACATTTTTTTTCAATAATATTTCTTATACTAATATTGCATGTCATGAAATCAACTGGTAAAATACTAAAAAAATCCCATCTGAAAAATTTATGTTTTATTGCCCTCCAAAGCCTAGCATCCCTGTATTAATGCAAAAAAAAAAAAAAAAAAAAAATCCTGTCAAAATCCAGAATTATGTGAAGTTCCAAAAAGAAAACATATTCTTACAATTGTGTTTACTGATATATTTGATAAATGGAAGTGAATTAATTGGCAAATAATTGAACAAACTTTCCCGTTTCTTCTTCACATTGCAAAAAAACTAATTTCCGAGTCTGTCTTGAGAATAAAAAGGCTACATTATCAGCTGTTTGCTTGATGCATGCTGCCATTGACTGAATATGAAAGAAACAAACACTTTAAAATACTTTTTATGAAATTTATCTTGAAAAAATAATTCCTACGAGTTTATGATTAATTTTTAGAAGTTTGCCTGAACTGAAACTCTAATCAATAATGAGTTAAAATTTATTTATTAACTCTGCATTGAAATTCGTTTTTCAACATCTCTCGTGCATTTAATAGCTTTAATGTAGTTTTTTCATTATTCACAATAATCTCCCAAGTATGTGATGACAATGATTTGCATTTGTCTCAAAGCCTTCAGTTTTCGAACTCCTGAAATGTGCTCGTGTATGATGTAGTAAGCACTCATGGGGGGATGCAGAAGGGGACATTGGAGTCAAATTATCTACTGGATGATAAGAGGACAGAGAGATTAGTTTCATGTGAACTGTGAAATCCTAATTCCTGAATTGATATACAGCATCTGTGCCACCTGGTGGAAAATATTAATGTTCTATTTCTGAAGTACATACGAGCCATTTTGGTTGAATATCATAATTTCAAAGTGTAAAGATGGCACTTGAACCATAACTCCCAGACTTCCACATCACACCAACCATGTTTGATCTGCAAAGAAATTCAAACAGTGCAAAATCCCTGCTGAGGGGCATAAACCCACTTGGTTTAAATCTTTGTCAAAAACATTCTTTACTTTTTTGAAAGACTTTTTCATGTAATTGAAATTTCAAAGCAGATTTGCAATTCTTTAACTGCAGATTTTAAAAAAATTTAGAATTAAAAAAATGTCTATAAATTAAGACTTTTATAGGGGACAATCCTTTTGGGGAGAAATAAAATTAGATATTGTCTTTCATTTTTAAACTTAGTAACTTTTGTATATTAGTTTAATTATACTTCTGAGATTTTTTTGTGTTTCGCCTACAAATTGGTCTGTATTTGGTGCCATTGTACTTCTTATTGTATGTATCTATGTAATAATCTCACTTAATTTTATTTTAAATTCTAATATTATATATTTTAAAGTCTTAATGTATTCCAAAATCACTTTTCTAAAACTCCAGTTTCGTTCTTTTCCCGCGCTGGAGGTATATTAAATCTTGCGTTTTGGCATATATATTGCTAAAAGAATATTCTAATTGCTTCCATGCGCCAACATAAATCGCGAATTCTTTTACAGACTTTTCCCTAAAATACTTACGTAATATACTAAAAATAGCTATTATTCCCTTCACTTTGATCACATGTCTATCTGTTAAATCCCTACCTGAGAAAATGTAAGGATCTTCTGTTCACTTTTGGCTTAAAACTTAAACGAAGATGTACGTACATTTCATCACTCTCCCATAATAAAATGAAATTTAGAATTTAACTCGGCCTGTGTTTTTATTTAACAACTACAATTACGAAAACATTTCATCTATATGTATAATATATTGCATATATAGTTATTTTTTATAGCTGATTTTTTTATGCATTTATTTTGTATTTTTATGAATGTTTATAGAATGTAACACTTTTTGTTTGTACTCTTCCTCGTTGACCATTAAAATACTCTTTACCCCATGGGTAAGTGGGTCAACATGGGTGAAAAATAAATACAAAACAGAACAAAAGCTGAACTTGTCTAGCATACCAGTATTATAGGAAGAACTTATTCTATAATAGTTCTGCTATTTGATTTTATAGTTTTTTATTAACTATTTACTTATAAGTTTAGATAATTTTTAAAATATTTTAACAGTGCTGTATTTTTTACTACAACTTTATTTATTTTATAACATTAATTAAATTTGAGTGAAAAACGAAGTATCACAAAGTTTATTCTTATTATATATTTCATCTAAGGTATCAATATCTTAAACAGCAATTGTATTGAATACCAATTTATAAAATTTTGTAGACAACAAATAAGTATTGCACAAGCACTTTTTATTTTTAGAAGAGCTTAGTATAAACTATTTCTGCTGCAACAGTCTCGGATATCACATTGTTGCAGTGAAAAAGTATGAAACTAAATTAAAAAATTAAATAACTCAAGCTTATAAAAGGGTAAAATAAAATTACTTTTGTAGCTATAAATAAAAGCATTATTAAAAATAAGGAACATTTACACAATTTGGCTGTTTCTGTATAAGTCTGTGGCTTAAGACTGTTTTCTGATATTTTTGTGGAATGTTTTTAATGTTTTATTTACTTTCCCCCTCAAATAGATTAGAAAAGTTATGAATGTTTTGTTTAAAACTCTTCAAGGAAAATTTGATCCAAACTCATCCTATGAAGGCTCAAAAGTTCTTGAAGTAGCGCTTCAAAGTATTAGGGTGAGTTGCTTTTTTATAGCTATTAAAATGTTACATTAAATGTTTCTTTTTTTCCCCTCTCCTTTTCTTTGTACTCCCCCCTTCAGAATTTGACTTTTAACATTTTACCTCTGTTTCACTTAGTAAATATTTCTTTTGTATTTTGTATGTAACCATTCCATGCATCATCTTTGATTGAATGCAGTTTTGACATATGTACAGTAATGGCCTCACATAACCTTCTCTCTTTGCTGATTCTCATTAACCCTTTCCGGGGCAGTGGTCACAAAAGAGGACACCAACTTTAAAATTTTCTAAAAAAAATCCTAGTCCACTTTGAAACCCGGAAAGATGCACGAAAAGGAAGTTAATAGTACACCTTTTAGAATGTAGATGGCAGCACAAGGAAATTTCGCTTTCGAATCGGAATCATTAGAGATTAAAAATGCGAAAATTCCTTGACTCAGAGATAGGAAATTTTTTGAGTTCTTGGCGTTTAAAATTTTAGCAAATTCACTCGACAATTTTCCTCTAATATTCTTGAAGTTTTAATTTATGATTTTCTTTAGGATTGAACAATATTTTTTGAGCGAATCAAGGTGCCTGTATCTAAAGGGGTCCTCATATGAGGGGGCATCCCCAAAGGGGTATGACCCCTCTCGGAATGATGCAAGTTAAATTTTTTTTGTAGATTCTTTGTCTTGACTATAAACTAAACCCATTCATGATGTTTTTTCATCATATTTAAAAAAATTTAATGCCTTTCACCGGAAAGGGTTAACCCTTTCTGGACCGTTCATTTCTAGTAATGGTACGATATAGTAACTTTGGGATTGAGAATTAATTTAAGAAAAAGAATTCATTTGTCTTATTTGATGACAAAATTTTTTTGGTAACCAATTTCATTAATTAATAATTAATTAAAAAGCCAAGACACTTTTTTATGCTTTGAAATAAGAAATTAGAACATATACATTTTTGTTTCAGCAAAAAATTGGATGAGAACTTTAAAATAGCTTACCTTGTATGTTTAAAAATTCATGAATTTGGTGTTAACTGTACTGACCACAGCCAAGGGGTTAAACCACACCAAAAGGGTTAACCTCCTCCTCTTTCCTTTAGGTTGGTAATTTTATAATCACTGATATCTTTTTCTGTACTTCAATGAATGCTTGTTGAAGCATTTTTTTTTATCACAATTGATGATTAACTTTGAAATATTATGTCTTGCGTGAATCATAATTTTTTAAAAATTAAAAAAAATATTTCAAGAATTAATTTGTATGTGTATGTAATAAATCCTTTTCTGATCATACCTTTCAAAGTAAAACTCTAATTAAATTTCACTGTCGTAAATTAGTCAGTTAGCTCCACGAGTGTCTTCAAAATGCTGAATCGGTGTTTGTTTTTCGAAATAGGGGTATTCCCTGCTTTGCAACTATAAAATGTCCCGTTACTAATTTAACACTCTCTTTCACTGGTTTGACACTCAATTGTGTATGCACAGCTTCACGACCATAATGGTCATGGTCCGGAATTGGTTAAAATTTGATTTAAACCTGCAGGAGTGGTCTCCCCCCCCCCCCCCTCCTTCTTTCTTATTTACTTCCTAACAAAGGTGTTACCACCTCTTTTGAAAGGTGAAAACTACAAAGCTTTTTATAATTACCTCTCTCCTGTGAAATTGTCAGTGCCTACGCATTTTATACATATCCTTTGTGAATATCTTACCCAAACATATTTGTAATAGAATTCTGTTTTGTAAGTTGTGTAAATAAATCTTTATTTTTTCCCTGAACAGGTTTTAACATTCCAAATGCTTGAAATGAAAAGCAGGGCGTCTTCCACTTCCTCGGAAAATGATGCTGAATCTGGTAATTTACTTTCAAACTATTTGTAGATTTCAAATTGCATCATTCATTTGCACGTCAATTTAATATATGTTGGGATTTAGTATTCAAACTGTAATCACACATCCATGACTGACTTCTTGTTTCACTTTACTGAAGCATAATGTCATATTTTTTTCTTGGTGTACTTTTCTCGTATTGGTTAATCTCTGCCTGATATGGATATACAGTAAAGCACCATTTACTGTCTGTCCACGATGAGAACTGTCACCACCAAATTGTGTAGTTTACGGTTGTTGCTATAGAAACAGGTTATTGTAGGAAGAATCCATTTCTAGTAGGTAGAAGTTCATTCAAATGTGTTCCACCTCAAACTGGCGCCACGAACAAAGAAATCTCCGACTTCTGTTGGATTCCTCCTATTTGAAATGGATCTTCCCTAGCTTCACCAGTTGCTATAGCAACCACCGTAAACTATAAACTGACGACGACAGTTCTCTTGACAGACAGACTGTATATACATCTTTCAAGGGAATGACGTAAAACAAGGTATAAATGAAAAGACTTATAATCGAAATTTTAATAAACAATTTTAGTTATTGCAAATTTAATGTTCATAAGGAAATTCATTTAAAGGTATAAAAGTTTTTTAAAGCTAGTACTAGTATATTGCTATATAGTATGGAAATCAATAATTAAATTTTGAAATTATGCATTTATTATAAAAGTGAGAATCATCATCCTTTATTGCATATTTTGAGTACTAATTATACATTTCTTACTTTATCCGATTTATGTGCTTGCAGATAAGCCTTTATTTGGAAATGGCAAGTAGGAAAAGTGTCCTCCTTAATAGGAATAGCAAAATAATGAGTGTGGGAGAAAATTTGAGAATTTCAGAAGGGAGGAAAACAACACATAGCCAAAGCTTTGCACCATATAAATGAAGTACTTTGCTATTATAATGAATATGAATGAATGGGGACTGCGATGAAACGACATATAAATGAGAAACCCGTAAACAGTGCTTCACTGTGTATCTTTCGTTTATAAACAATAAATTATTCCTTTCTTGCTATCCACATAGTTGTTGTTGAATTGTTTTAACAATATTAAATATTTGATTTGGATGTCTTGTCTCGATTATAAGCTATCTTATTTTTGGCTGTAATCTCCTTAGTTATTTAGAAGTACCGAGATATGAAAACCATGTCAGAAAAATATGCTTATAAGGTAAATCTTATTCAATATCCATGATGTGAAGCTGACATTATGTATGAATGTAGTACATTCATATCTTATGTACCAACTTACTTATTCTTTATGGTTTTAAAATTCCTTTTATATTAAAGCAAAGGTGATTATTTACATATTATCTATAAACTACACATGCTCTCACATCAAATATCAACTAATTTATGTATTGAATTTGATATCCTACACTGCAACAGTGATCCATCACTACTATTTTTTACCTTTTTTCATTTATGAATATTTTAAAAATTAACGAAATTATCTATCTACTAAACTTTAGACTTGAAGAAGGAAAGTTTTTTATTAAAGAAATTCTAAACAATTTATGAATTTATTAATTAATGTTTGTAATTAAGTGAAAATTTAAGTTCAAAATTAAATTATTTTTTCAGCAATCCTTAATCTTATTTGTATCAATTGATCGGACTTGCATTGAAAAATAACAATAAAAAATCTTACTGTTTATGATTAATATAGTTGTTAATTTATGTTGAAAAATAAATAAAAAACTTGCTGTTTCTGATTAATATAGCTATTAATTTATGTTGAAAAATAAAAAAAATATTACTGTTTATGATTAATATAGTTTTGTTAATTTATACTGAAAAATAAATAAAAAACTTGCTGTTTCTGAGTAATATAGTTATTAATTATATTGAAAAATAAAATAAAAATCTTACTGTTTATGATTCATATAGTTTTGTTGAAAAATGAAAAGAAAAAAATAGTTAATTTATGTTGAAAATAGTTTATTTATATTCAAAAATAAACTAAGTCTTACTATTTCTGATTAATATAGTTTTTCTTTATGGTTTTAGCCAAGGTGGTTGACAATACAGCTCCATCGAGCGGAACAGAAACCAATTCTGCTGCAGCAGAAACTAATTCTCCGGAGCCCCAAGAAAACAGCCTCGAGAGTTCCTTGGACTCCTCCGAAGTGCCAGTTCAACAGAATGGATTGAAGGAGAGCCACGACAGCAGCAGACCACCTGCTTCTCAAGGCTTGGACGTATCTGGTGATGGTGACAGACCAGCAGATGAGAACAGTTCTGACCCTGAAAGATTAGAAACTGAATCAGCGGAAGAAGCACCTCCAACACAAAGTGAATGTGAACAGAATGGTGTGGACAGTAGTTCAGGTATTCTGTCTGGCGCTGAATCTGTTGATGAATGAGGGTTCTTGGGCTTCAGAAAGGATCTGGAATATTCACAGAGTTGGAAGTTGTGCATGAAAATCAATGAAAGGAGGAGTAAAATTGTTACAATTGGTAGGGATGTTACGAATAGTGATTTGGCCAAATACTGAATATTCAGCAGCCAAATATCTACTTTTTAAAAACATTTCCCTTTTGATTCTAACTAAAATAGTTCTCAAATTTTTAATTAAAAAAAATTGAAAGAATAATAAAAATGATTTTTTAATTATTTGCATATTTAAAAAAAAATTAACACCTTGATGTATTTTTTTAATATTTTAAATACTTGAATTCCAATAATAAGGAATGAGAAACCCTCTTTAATTTGGGATTGCTTCATAGAAACAAAAAAAGTAATCCTTGCAGACTTTGGCAATGTCAAACAGAGAAGAAAATTCAGTAGATAAATTAAAATTATTCAAAGTAAATTCCATTTTGATAAAGAATTTCTTATAGCCAGGACCGAGAATCTGCTTAATTTCTGGGGAGGAAAATGCAGAATTTCTTTTTTTGAAACTGGCAATACATATGAATCCAAACGGAATCGACTTTTTGATGAAAATGATGAAAAAAATTTATTTTCTTGCATTACAATTTCAGGCTTTACAATGATAAATAATTTGTAACATTATTAAATACACTTATATACCTACTATGCAACTTAAAATTAAGAAACTGTTAGAGGATTTTTGATAATAAATGTGTTGAAATGTTATTCTGCAATATTTCTTTGTTAAATATATTTAAAAGCACATTTTAATAAAAATATTATCCTGAATTTTATTCAGCCGAATATTCAGCAAAACGGCCAAATACCGAATATTCTTTACATCCCTAATAATCAGGGTGATTGTGTTCCATATTGATCCGAAATTCCAGAATTTTTACTTTCTAAAATCCCGAATTTCTGGGTTTAACAAAGATTCGCTGTCTATTTCAAATTTTGTATTAGAGCGAATATATCATTAAGATATTGTAAGAAAAGTAAAACTTTTACATTATCTCAGCTTCAATGAAGTAGTCAAACTTTTTGTCTGAGTAAATTAATGAAGATCCAGTCGTTTTATTAAAATATACATGTATGTATGTATGTGCATCGCATTAATAATCTACAATTATTTGAAATTATGTCAAATTTTCACATCGCAGAATTTCTGAAATGGAGTCGCAACCCCAGCAGTTATTAAATTTATTGGATAATCATGCTCAATTATTTGGGACGTTAAAATTATTTGGTAAGGAACATTTTGCATTCTAATAATAATAATAGAATGGAAAATGTAAAACAACTTCCGAAAGTGTTTTTTTTTTAAATTAAAAAAAAAATTTTTTTTAAGGGCAAGGGAAATTTAAAAGAGTAAATGGTTTTTTTCTTAATTTATTCAATTCTTCCAAATTACTACATTTTGCAAATTATTTACATTGCAGTGTTGAAACATTTCCTGATTGAAAAATAGCATCGTGAGGATATATAATTTTTAACAGTTGGTGATTTCTAATTTTTAGTTCCATTTATATATTCTCTTTTATCTAGGAATTGCTGTGTTTTTCCACTTAATATTTATTGTTTAAAAAGTGAATTTTTGATTTTTATCTTTACAGAAAAACATGTTAATTTCGTATTTTTATACAAAAAAATATTAATTTCAGTACACAGAAGAAAAAAAAATTGTTAAAAATTAAGAACTTCAGTCTATATTATTATATGCCACAGAATGAATATTTTTGGAGTTATGCATTATTTTTTAAACAAAGAGATGGAAAATGTTATATTCAAATAACTCTGATTTGCTATTATTAATGCACAAATGTTTGAAAGTATTGAATTCCAGTGTTAATTGAACAAATGTGCTATTTAAGGAGTGGTTGTTTTTTTTTATACTGCATTCTGCCAAAACTAATCCGAAACATTTAATGTATCAAAAATATGCCCAATTTTTCTTTTTTTTTTTTTTTTTTTAACTTTGTTTTTGTTATTCTTCTGAATAGTGGGTTCAAAGATTTAACCAGATTTGTTTTTTCAGTAGGTGTTTTTAAGTTCATGAAATATATTTATCTTTGCATGTGATGTCACTTATCATTCTGATCATTGCACTTTACACACTTATGCCCAATTTTACTCACCGAGTTTCAATTCTGTACGTCAATTTCCACTCCCTTGGAGTTAGGAAAAAATCATTTCATTTAAGTGTTATTATATACACTATTATTTGAGCGAATGCAAATAGTCAAAAATGCCTGTTGTGTTTAAAAAATATTGCTATTCTACTGAAATGTTAGTTCTCTTTTTATAATTTTTTTCGTTTGTTTAACTCTTAAAGGTCCACTTTTTTTAAAATGCTTTTTGGCTTCCATTTTTTTGCATAAAACATGGGGAAAATACTTTAAAAATTCCTATTTTGTTTTAAGTGTGGTTTATGGCTAAAAAACAGTTTGTTATCACCTGACAACAATGGGCTTTATTTCAGAAAAAAATTTTCTTGATAAAATTTTATAATATTAAACACAGATGAATTTCATCAACTAATAATATGAATGAAGAATGTGTATCAACATTTGTAGAATAAAATATGGTATTCTCAAGCAAACAAAAACAAAGCAAAAAAGATGCAGCCTCAAGTGAAAAATATCCATTTATTTATATTTTTTTTATCAGCACTTAGGCTGCCATCTATATGTTGCCAATTGATTTAATAAATTTTTCAGTATGTATCCTATTGGCAACAATAGGCATTAGAACTTCAGTCTTATTCTCAAGACTTTAGAAGGCAAAATTAGATATGTTGCTTAAAGGTAACACTGGGCATTTAAAGGTTAAAATGGCTAAACAAGGAAATTGAAATTTTTTTTATTTTCTACAACGTTGAAAAAGTTAAATTACTCCTTCTCTCATTTCTAAGACTTTATAATGGTGTATATATGTAGTTTATTTTGTTTTATTGTTTTTCTATTATGTTTTGCTTCTTTTTTATATATATAAATCAAAATATAACTTGTTATATATGAACATACGAAACAAAGTAAACAAGACATATCAAAATGCAATTCAAAAACTAAAGAAAATTATTAATTAAACTAAATTTAACTTATTATCCCAAAAACAAAAGTGCAATCAACATTCAAAACAAAAGCAAATCATATAAAAAATGCAATGCAAAAACAAAAAGTTTATTAATTAAACAAATTTTAATTATGATCATATAAGTAATAGTGCTTAATACATGCAAGAAGCATGTGGAAAACTCTCCCTCTCTCTCTCTGTATATATATATCAAGCTTTTTGTGCTTTATGAGTTTTCTTTTTTTTTCATATTTTTTTAAAATTTCTTCTCCTCTTCTTTTTCTGAATTGGTTTCATTGAGAAAAAAAGTATATGCTATTAATTACTACTCACTTATTATCATCATTTTCAACAAGTCTTTTGTCTGTAGAGGATTCAAGGCTCAATGAAGTTTCTGATACACCTAAAGCTGAAGAAACGAAAATTCCCTCAAAAGAAACGAAGGAAGTGAACCGTGCATCTCCCGATGTAAGTAATTGCCATCGAATCGTGATTTTTCAAAAATTAGAAGTTAAATTGATGATTTTTTGCATTTTTAATTTTACTACTTGCGTTTAAATTGCCTCTTTAAGTTTTCTTAAATTAAATCCTCATTTTTAGATATATATTTTTATAGAGCTGCAAAATGGAGATATTTTTTATAAAGATTTTGAATGTCGTAATAGAAAACATTCTCCATAATTATATATGAAAATATGACATTTCTCATGTACTATTACTACAGATCAACATAAATTCTTTATGAAAAATACAAAATAATGTTTTGTTTAGTAGTTATCATTTGAGAATTTGACTGACTGAAATTGAATGCATAATATGGCTCTAAATGATATAAGAAAAAATAATCTTTTGATTTAGTTTTATATGAGAGTACAATTAAGATTTTATTATGCAAAGGCAGTTTTTGAATAAATGAAGTTTTAAGTTGCATTTGTTAATAATTTTTGTTACATTTCAATGAAGATAATTATCTTGTGCATATTTAATTAATGTTTTTTGTTAATGGAAGTAAATTACAAACATAGATTAGTATTATATCAGTTCACATTTTAAGCAATATTATCAATAGTTGTTATACTTATTTCTTCTTCTTTGGAATATTTATTTCTTAAAAAAATATATTTTTTTGAAAATCATGGCTGCACTTCTTTTCTATTTAAACATACTAATAAGCTCATTTTTGTTGTACTTGAATAATTTTTATAAAACATTCCTGTCTCATTTTTTATACATTGCTGATGGAACTTTCTGTTATTCTGGGTGTTTGGAAGGGTCCTTTACAAACTTTAAGGGTAGGGCAAACATACAGAAGCAAGTCGTTTTCGCAATAGAACGTGGGGTCGGAAGTGGAAAGGGGATTCCCTAAGGTGGGCTCTTTGTTAATGAATGGAGTAAAAGGAAAGGATACAACAGATGAAATGTACTGCATGAGTGGAATACAAATTTACGATAGCACAACAACCCAGTTTTATAAATAACAATATTCATTGTCTCGGACAGCAAGTCCTTTAAACAGTTACTTTGAGTATTCCAAAGGTTTGTTATCAACTGCATCCTAATAACTATTTTTACGAAAATCGTCTCATGGGTGCACGTGAAAGCAGATTGACGAGCAGGATGATAAAAAAATAAATGACTCTTTATTCCACCAAGATTTCAGCACAACACTAACGTAGCACAGGGAACAAAACTGAACAGCACTGGTATAAATTAACAACAGAGATAACAAGTAAATCTCAGCACTTTCAATAGTGCTCAAAAGTTTCTTATTAGCTCACCAGCTTTCTTGCTGATCAAACTCCAACTGACTCTCTTGGCTTGAGAGCTTGCTTTTTATACCTTCTCAACAGGAAGAGACATCCATACATAGGAATCTCTAGAAGGTTCTTGTTATTTCTGGCTCCCAATAGAGATAGGACTACAGTTCAGGATTTTTCTAGAAGATTCCGTTTATCGCCAAGATTAGCATGTCAAGGAAACAACTTCGTAACACTATTATCGTATCTTTCATGATAAATTTGACTTGTAATACTGTTATTCTTGCAGTTGGGTTTTTGCATTGTTGTAAATCTGTATTCCACTCAATATGTGTTGTGCATTTCATCTGGTGTGCTATTTCCTTTCATTTATTTCAATGACAAAGAGTCCCATGCAGTGAATCCCCTTCGCATTTCCGACCCCATATTCCACTGCTAATATCACTTGTGTCATGCAGCTGCAAAACTGGCAAGCTCCATCTTTCAAAATAACATTTTTGTCAAAGATTTTGGGTCCATTTGACCCTCTTGGTTCCTCGCCACCGTAATTTGCACACTGAAACATATCGATGAAATGCTTCGAATTCTGTGCCGAATATTTTTAAAATCTCGTATTGGCTAAATGTGACAGAAATTCGACTTTGGGCAAAAATTTTCTTTTTTGGAGACTGCCAGTTTTGCAGCTACACAACACACTTGTTTCTGTATGCCTGCCCTACCTTTGAAGTTGGTAAACGACATTCTGCGACACCCTGTATATAAACCACCAGCCTGTTTTGCAATGATGCTTGCTCACTAACATTGGCTTCGATCACATCTAGCAAAGGCAGCCTCTCTCTCCGAACACTGAGTTTGCTGTTTCTGGGGCAGGCAAGGTATGAGGAGGGCTTTTTCTAACTGCATGCTTGTTCACTCTTGGAGGTATTGGCGGCAGCACTGACTGCATGCTTTATCTTTCTCTTTTTTCAATGCTTTTTTTTGCATGAATTAAAACAATGCTGTGCCGTGACTTTGGGCTGTGCGATCTTTGTCAACCCGTTCTTGTTTATTGTCTGTCTGATCTTTGTTTGCATGTTGTTATTGCTGCTGCTTCTAATATTGTGTTTGATGTTCTTACTCTAGAAATACCGATAAGATGCTTTCCGTTTTTTAATTTTTAAAAAATGACAAAATTGAAGTTATTTTATCAAAAAATGGTCAAGTTTAAATTTGTTCATTCTGATGGTATTAGTAATGGTATCTTTATTAGTAAGATCTTTTTCATTTATATTTTTGAAAAAAGATGTTTTGTATACTAATACTATACAGGGGACCACTTATCGTGGTCCAGTAGCTAATTTCTAAACCGTTAGTGATAGACATGCAGTTCTAGTTGGAAAAAGGCTTTAAATGAAGGGAAGAATTATATTTTATGTTTTTTTGAGTCAATAAATATATTTCTGAAAAAGTTACGAATTCTTATTTTTATACAGTTCCCTGGTTCTATCAGTCATATTTAGTAAAATATTCTTCACACACTAACATTTTAAACAAAAAAAGTTCCGCTCTTCTGCGACTAAAACTGACCAGGTTATGGAGCTTTGAATATCTCTGACTTAGACCACTTTACACCATTTCAATAGCCGCCTTGAAGATGATCCACCAATCAATGCGCTACACTTGCTCGACGAGGCCGCGGATTGGTTTAAAATTATGAAATTCAAAGCTCCATAACTCGGTCAGTTTTAGTTGCAGCAGAGAGGAACTTTATTTGTTTAAATTGTTAGTGTGTGAAGAATAATTTTCCAAATATGACTGAGAGGACTGGGGGACCATACAAAAAGTTAGAATTTGTAACATTTTCAGAAATATATTTAGCGACTCGAAAAAAAAACTAAAAAATATAATTCTTCCTTTCATTTAAAGCATTTTTCCAATTGGAACTATATGTCTATCCATAAGAGTTTAGAAATTAGCTATTGGACCACGATAAGTGTGGACACCCTGTGTAATATAATAAACTGCCTAAAATTATTGGGTGAAACCCATTTTAACCCGTTCTGGGCCTGTGATGCCATTTGGCCTCATTGAAATTACATGATTTTCAGTGCATTTCCAGTTTAAATTTGGCTGGGGAGGGTTTGAATAATTAATCTGTAATGAAAAATTTTAAATATCAAGTATTTCTAAGGTGCTTTTTTTACTGATTAATAGTAATTTGATCTGGAAAGGAACTTGAATTTTTCAGGTAATTAATCGAGCATTACTTTTCCTTTCCTCCATTAAAATTTTTATACATAGATTATGAAAATATCTTCTAGAAGCATAATATGTAATCATGCTAAAAAATAGTCTGAAAAATCCTACTTTGGCTCACTTCATCATCTTGTTTCACTTGTTAAATAGTTTACACATTTTTTAGAAAGGTGATAATTTGTTATCAAGACAGTTAGGGGCCGTTCAAATATTACGTAAGCATGTTTTTGGTATTTTTTTGACCCCCCTCTCCCCCCTTGTCAGCAAAAATAAGCAAATCGCAAACCTCCCTCTTATAATTACGTAAGCAAACCGCCACCCCCCCCCCCTTTTTTTTTTTTACAAAACGTATAACAGTAATAATCTAATTTTAAAAATTTTAGGACTTAATTCAAATAAAAACTCTAACTAGGCTTAAAATGGGAAAAAAAAAAATGTAAGTTTAATTTCCTTACAATTTCAAGTTTAAGCTTACAAAAATCAAGTTTATTTTTCTTTTGCCAAATTTAACTTTTTTTTCAAATTTAATTTTTTTAAATTAAATTATTTGTGCAAGTTACAAGAGATTTTCGGAAATAAAGTGATTTCAATGTCTTACGTAAGCATCACTCATACTCCCCCTCCCCCCTTGTCAGTAAAAATAAGCAAATCGCAAACCCCCTCCCCCCCCTTGGGTGCTTACGTAATATTTGAACGGCCCCTTAATGGGATTTGGTACTTTTTTTTTACTGAAAGATTGGGAAAAAATCCACAAGAAAGAACACTGAATAAAAAAGTACATATCCACTTCCATAGTTTTTATTATACTTGATTTTTACATCATTTTCAAAATAAATTAAGATAAAGTTTACTGTTTATTTAAAATTAGTTTTGTAATAAATAAGATTTTTTTTAAGTCTAAAAACAATCCAGTCCTAAAAAATAGGTTTGCTTTTAAGTTGAAAAATTATAATTATATTTTCATCTTATTTAACAAACAGAATATGCTTTAACCCGTTCAAGACCTGCAAAAGGAGAAAGAAGCGCTCCGGAAGAATACATATGCATGTTGAGCCTAATCCCATTTAAAAATTCGTATAAAATCATTACTGCAAGTAAATACGCTGAAATTTACAGTTTGTTATCATTGATAATATCTGGATATAATGTGATAAAATTTTCGTGATATTTAAAAAAAGAACAATTGAACTAAAATAAAATTGACCAAAATATACAAACTACTATCTAGCAAACTGCAAACGATAATTTCTACTCAACTCCCTAACCAATAAACATTCCATTCTTTCATCATGCCATCAAAATATAAAAAAATCCAGCCCAAAATAAAACACAGATCTTTAAATCTGCAATCGTCTGGAAAGAATCAAATACGTGCAGTTGTTTACACAATCAAATGGCTCTGATCCAACAAGAAAAACCCGGAAACGAAAGTGCATACTGAAGTTCAATTCTTTGATGCAACATTATTCGAAAAAGTAATGGACTTTACTGCCATCTAGTGTCGTTTAAAAATTCAAATAAAACATTCCAAGTTGCGATCACATATATGTGATTGTGGGCTGTGAGGCACAGAATCTTTGATCACATACATGCGATGGTGGTCCTGAACGGGTTAATAGAAAAGACAGTACTGAAATTTAATTCTAAGACAGTGGTGCGCAAACCGTGGCTCATGAGAAAATTTTTGGAGCTTGCTACATTCAATTAAATTTATTTGGACAATAAAAAATATAAGGCTTTTCATTAAAATGCATTGTTGCAAACTCCAGAGGGGTTGCGAAAAATTTTACACAAAGTGAGGGGGGTCGGTGATGAAAATAGTTCGTGCACCACTGTTCTAAGATATATTGAATGTGTTTTATGTATTTCATGTAACTGTTTCTGTTTGCATTCATTGTGCCTTTTCTACATGTAGCTGTCTCAGCGTTTTGCTTGCGTTAGAAGTCTGGCTTGGAAAGTGTTTTATGCCTTTTTGCTCCTTTATGTGGTGTTTTGGATCGGTGCTTGGGTACATGGTTAGTGCATGACCAGATTACTTAACCACAATTTAACTGCTTATCACTTAATTTTGAAAGAGAGTGCAACAGTCTTCTAATGGCTCTCACATTAATATTTTCTGTCTTCTCTGACTTGTTTTTACTGCTGTAATCTCAAAGGTTTTCAAATTATTTTGATATTTGGGAAAGAGAAATTTGCACTCTCTTTTATAAAGATTAAAAGGAAAGGATTTAAATCATAAGGACAAAATACTCTGAAGAAATAGAGTGTCGATGTTCTTATGATCTCTTAGCGCTTGGGTTACTATTAAATTCAAAAGCTTCACAGTGATTTAACCCCTTGGATCCCAGAAGGAATTTGTATGCAAACAATTCTTATAACTCAGTTTAGAGAATACATGTATGTATTTTAATCCCAGTAAAGTAAATCACAGTGTTGGATACCTCCTTATGTGGTTACATGTGGTTTTATACTTTCATAGATCCACTAGTGGATACATAGGATCCAAGAGGTTAATAAATTAGAGATAGCGGATTAATATATTTCCAGTTTTACAAAGGCACCATGATTAATTCTGGAAAGAAAAATGGTTTATTCTCCATCATCAATCGGGATCCTTCAGGACAGACTCGTTAATTTTAACCCTCTGACTGCCAATTTAACACTTTCGTCGCCACTACTCGCATCTGAGATTTGAATAATCTATCTAATTAGATTACCCCTTCTCTGATATCTCCTAACTACAGTAAAGAAGGGGTATAGTAAGTAATAATCGTATTTGATCGCCACGTGAATCGTATTTGATTCATATGCCAATCAACCTGTTAAGTCTTTGAGCTAAGCCATCTGTTTTTTATATGCAAAGCTTTTTGAGTATAATATGTTTCAACATTATAATAGTTCTCAGTAAGCATATTAGCTTGCGAAAACGGCAGGGCGCGGCAGAAAATAGACTTGCTCCTACCTGCAGAAGTCGCAGGATGCATAGTCAGAGGGTTAATGCTTCCTCTTGTGGAAATACTGAAATGTTTTCTTTTTTGTGATTAATTAGCTGATTTAAAAAAGTGTTGAGAGAATCCCTCGCCCCCCTTTTTTTTTCTTTTCCAAAATTTCTGCCAAACAGCTGTGCCTACGTTGTACAACTTTGTGAACATCGTAATCTGTCAAGTCCAGGTTTTGATATGAAATTCACGAACATTTTATAACTTTTTCCAATAGTGATGAAGATGGAAGCATCTCTTCTTCATCGGTTCCCTTAAATTTGTTTTCAAGAAAATGCCAGGCGAAGATATTTGACATAATTGTAATATTCATAATTTTATGCTATAAAGAATCCAAAGCTAAATTGATTATAAGATATTTTAAGCAAAAGGTTTCTTAGAACTTTTCCAGTCATGATTTCAATACGGGAATCTAAGAAACAAACAAACAAAACAGAAAAGTCTCTAGTTAATGATAAATAAAAATAATTTAAGTTTAAAATGTTTGTTTCGAAATTTTAATAAAATATTCTAATAAAGAATGTTGAGTATTTCTTGCTTTTAAATGTTGAAGAGTAAGGATGCGTGTGGGAACCCTACTTGGAACCTTATTTAAGTATATAGGTTGCTGGCAAAGTTTGAAATTCGGCATACTATAGAATGCCTTGGCACTTTTGGGCAAAGTATGAAATGGTTAATATTTCACACATTTCCTAGGTGTTCTGTTCATGACACGCCGGCAAAATATGAAATATTTATTTATTTATTCAAAGAAAGCATACTACAGAGATGCTCCATTTACAGAGTGCATGATCAAAAAACACAAGCCACAAAGTGAATTAAAACACAAAGGGAAAAAAAAAGTAACTACAGAGAATATAACAGTTTTAAGCTCAAAACCACATTAATTATAAAAATGTAATCACATGAAAATGAAAACACGCAATTGCAAAAGCACTAAAAACACACTGAGGCTCCAAAAGTCTATGTTGCACACCGTCACATTAAAATTATAAAAAATAAAATCACATAATTTTTTTAAAAAATTTTAGAACATTAAATTAAAAAAACCGTTAAAAAAAGCAAGGGTCAAAAAGTCAAACACACAAAAACACTAGATCAATTTATAAAAATTTTAATATGTATAGTCAAGCATAAGAAAAGAAAAAGAAAACAGGTCATGTTATTTAAAAGTTGAAAACAATTCAATTTAAAAACAGTAGGAGACATATGATAAATGACCAGTTCACCAGGGATCCTGTTAATATAATTAAATTTAGAATACTCATTAGGAAAAGAACTTTGGTTCCTTAAAGATCTGGCAGGCATAGCGAAATTTATAGCTCTTAGTATATCAATACAATTGAACAAACCATTAATTACCTTGTAAAAGAAAAGAACACAAGAAACATACACAAATTCATAAGATTCAATTTTATAAGAAATCAAATTGAGCGCAATTTAAAATAAAATTATTTTCTTAGAATTTGGTTCGTATTTTATTTTGTTTTCTTAAATAAGAAAGGCATAACTCTGTTTTGTATCACTCTCATTTTCCTTTTACGCAATTTTGAATAAAAGATATTTAATGGCACTCTTTTATTATTCTTTCTAAATAACATTTGTAATTCTGTAGAATGCATGTCTTTTTAAACAAAAGCTTTATCATGACCTTCTTTTCATACTTTTCCCAAATAGCATTTGTCCATCTATAGAATTCCTAAGTATTACATACAATGCCTAGGGAAAGTATATAGCATATGCAAATAATTCTCATATTTCATTCTTTGCCTAAAAATGCCTAGACATTCTATATAATAAAGGCACTTCATTGCTGCTTACATATACATGAGTTTATTTTATCACAGATATCTAATTATTAAATATTTTGTGTGAAATCTGTCAGATTCTAAGGAAAGTTTATCTATACTCAATATTGCCAATTCAGGATTCAGGCACCTTTTTTTACATATCCCAATTTAATTTCCTCTTTCATGTATTTCAGGTGGGAGTTATCCAATTTATCAAACCAATGAAGTTTGTTAAATATTTTGAAGGGAAAAAAACATCAAAAATGGGATTTATTGTTAACCAAATGAGTAATTTCTCTTGAGCATAATGAGTTTGGATCTGTTCTGAATGATCCTATGTTTTTTTTTAAGACCATTCATTTTCTGTTTTAAAGGTCTCTGTTAAAAGATCACAATTATTTTACAAAGAGTAATACATCCTAAACGCTTTTTGTTGTTATTGATAATGTTAAAGCTTAAAAATCCTGCTATAGCTAATAACTGAAATTTTAAAACATAATTTTTGCGAATTAATGCATTTGCTTGCTTACATTTTTCCAATTAATTAAAAACATAAAAAATGAATATTATCAGGGATAGTTGTTCCTTTTTAAACAAATAATATTAATATTTTTGAACTAATTGGTTAAATTTATTAAATGACAAATTAATTAATTTTTAAGTTTAACTGAGTCTGGATGTGGTCAGTTCCATTCATTGTACCACAGACTGTAAGGTTTGTTTATTACTCGTTTCATATATTTTAGTTCTTGGAAGAAAAAAACGTTCATGTTGTGTTATGCTTTGAAATATAACTTCTCTTCAATTTCTGTAGCTGTTTACAACTGACTTGTCCTTATGATCTATCATTTCTTCCTTTTAATTAACTGAATTAAAGTTTCTCTCTTGAACCCCCCACCCCACCCCCGAAAAAAGTGATTTTCACATCACATGTAAAGTAGAAGGTGCATGTCACTTTGATAGATTAATATATTGGTAAGCAAAATATGTTTTATTTTTAAATTCTTCAATATGGATTTATTAAAATAATGTATTTGGTATCACTGTATTAGATCTGGAGACCGCAGCCACCTCCACTCTTTGATGATGATGACGACGACGAGGACGACGATGATTGGCTGAAATGATTATGCACTTTTCGCATGTCTTATTGTTGATTATTTTGTATTTATCACCTATTGATTCCGAAAACTAATGATCTGTAATTCTTCATTGTAATAAATATTTTCGAACGTCTTTTGTAATATATCTTAATAAGAATAAACTTTTGTAATATATTTTTTCTTCTGTGTATGTTTCTTTTAATAAGATATTATAAAAAACAGTAAAACCTGTCTATAACGATATTGTAGGGTCCTAGAAAATGTATTGTTATAGACAGTTTCAGGATTTTCAATCCAATGTTGCGCGTTCATATATTAATATACTAACATATTTTATTGTGCTTATTAATTCATCTTACAAATAATAGCTGATATAAAATTGTACTTTATAAGCATATAAAATATACAGTTTTACGTACCAATATAAAAAAATTTAAGAACTTCAAAATGAAAATTTTAGTTGAAAACTTTGTCAGCATCGTCATTTATGGCATCTTTAAATCGTTTTCATTTGCTATACATTCTACTTTTTTTTCCACCTCTCCAATGTTGTTTTTTTCTTTTCCAAAAAAGTTGCCACCATCAACTGAAAAATCCCATAATTTTTAGTAGCATCAACTTGCTTTAGTTTTTGATTGATTTCCGAAATTAACTTCAGCTTTTCTTCAAATGCCGATGTTTTACGCCACGTCATCCTAGATTCATGCTGTTAACACACCAAAGGCCAATTTCATGGAACAAGTGGTCAGTCTGAAGTGCTAAATGCGAATAAACAAGTTAGTGCATACCAGAGGCAACAAACATCTGTACACATTTCAATCGCATCCCTCTACAACAGGCTGCAGTTTCTCGCGCCCTCCCTCCAATTGTCCTGTTATCTGACATTTTTTGACTACGGGGTGTCATTTTCCAAGGAAAAAAAAATCGCGATTGTGCTGTGCCGGCTTTCTAAAAAGGTAAAATTATCGTTATAGACAGGTGAGTCTTAAAAGTGACTATCGCTGTAGGCAGGTTTAAAATACATTGATTAAATAGGAATTCCGCCAGGACCAGAGAGAATATAGGCAGGTTTATCATTATAGACAGTATCATTATACACATCATATAGTATTTATATATACGTTCACTCTACATATTTTGGAAGTCCTCATCTTATTTAGCTGTTATGACTCCAAGGTAGCCTAACGACGTCCTTTCTTAATTTTATCCATATTTGGTCATAAGTGTCTTGCCACCCTCGTATGGATAAGCTTGGGGGTCGTCCACAAATGATGTCACACTTGGAGGGGGTTCGTGAAATTGTGACAAGGGGGGGGGGTAACAAAAATTGTCACATCACACATTTTGGTTAAAATAAAAACATTTAAAATCAGCAGATTAAATTTTGGAGTTATTTTGAAATTACCAGAATTTGAGGGTATTTTTTTAATCTGGGCTAAAACAACTTCCCTGTGATTTTTTTTTCACTTATATTCCTTTCTTTTCGAAAAGGCATTCAGGGTAGTTTCTGAGGATATGGTAGCAGCAAAAATTCTTCACCATTAGAAGAAAACCTCCCCCTGTCACACCCTTGAAATGTCCAACAAAAGATATGTCGCCCCACCTGGGTGAGTGGTAGAACTGGTAGTGCACAAACAGGTTAATCCTATTGAGAAGTTTTTTTTTTTAATTCAATCTGTGTAAGAGTATTTTTGTGTTCATAAAGTAAAGATAAGATTCAAAGCAAACTATATCAAATTCCAAAATACTACTGTTTTCAATTGCTCTTTTATATTAATATTTTATTACTATTGTATACTAATTATATTTTTTGTTGTAAAGCTTCATCTTATTTCCTACAACATAAGTATACTTATAATCATTGTTATTGTTATGCTCAGAAATGTCATTAAAACATATAGTTCAAGTTTAAAAATAAAATTTGATATATGATTTATAACGTAGTGCTTTGTTTCTGAACTGCAAGTATATGTTTATGTAATATAGCGTGACATGTGACAAGGGAGGGGGTATGGTAAAGTGTGACACTTTGTGACAAAGGGGGGGTCAAAAATATTGAAAATAAGTGTGACATCATTTATGGACAGCCCCCAGGGCCTTGGTGAGAAACTGTCTTCTCTCTGTTTTTAGCATCTCTTGAAGGTATTCTCAACAGTTTGCCTGCCCGAGTGATAACCTTATGTTTAGGAAATGAGATCACTAGAAGAAACCAACCTTTCGACTTTCTCGTGTACTTACACGAAGGGTGTCCAACTCGAATGTTAGCATGGGACAAATAAATAAGGTCCCAGTTAATGTGGTCCCCCTCCCCCCCCAAAAAAAACCTTTCATTTTTTATGGAAACTTATATTTATTAAAAAAACAGCGTATAAAAAGGACAACGTTATGGACATGACATCTCTTTTCTGCTACCCTCCTTCCTACTACGAGGGATATCTTGTCTGCAGTGATTACTTTCGAAACTGATTCAAGGGGAATGTCAATAATTCTGCATCTGTCAGGAGACTTATTTCCTTTCACCAGTGAATATAATTGCTTGCATCGATAACTAGTTCCAAATATGGAAATCATTTCTTATGGCAGTTTTTGAGTTATTAATATGTATAATTAGGAATTTTTATTGAAAATTTCTTTGCATACTGTTATGTTTGTTGGGCTGCAAAGATATTCTTGGGCCATGAGTTTGACTCCCTTGACTGACACAATACAGCAGTTTATCATATTTTTGGATCAATTTTCTCAGTAGGATATGGTGTAGAATTGAGGAAAAAATTATTATTTATTTAAATCTTTCCCGGAAACCATGATGTAACTGCGTATACTTCACGTGAATGTCATTTCCTGTAAATGGTGGAATTTTTAAAAAAATTATCTGTTTTTATATGAAATATCTGTTTTCTTCGTTATATATATATATATATATATATAGCAAATACGAAACAAACAGCAGAAATGTAAAAGCAACATATACAAAATAAACATTCAAAAAACAAAATGTCATGATGACTTTCATGATATATATATATATATATATATATATATATATATACATATTTTTTTTTCAAATTAAATAGTGAAATATGAGTTTGTTAAAAAAAAATTCCATAAGAAAATTAAATCCGCTAACAACAATTTCGCGCCTCTAGTCTCTATGATTAGATTTTAGGCTTGAGTTGTCTAGCTTGATAGCTTCAGTCGTTGCATTCTCTGTGTATTGATTTTTACATGACGCAGTTTACAGAAAGAATGACTGCCTATGTGTCCATTCTTCTGTTTCATAGCAACTCTTTATAGTACTACAGTAGAGTCCCGCTAATCCGGACGCGATTTTTTCATGGGATGTTTTGTTTTGTTCATACTACATCAGTTCGTAGGTTAAGAACTTAGGCTTACGTATACAGTAGTATTAAAACTAAAATGAAGCTGTAGGAAAATTTTATGTGCAGTTGAATCCCGGAAATCCGAAATTTCGGATAACCCAAACACCTTTTTAAAACTTTCTGAAAAGTTTTTACTGAAAACTGAAGGAAAAATAATAATTACGAATCGGAAACAAGGCTAATGTTTATTCCTAACTTAAAAGAAGTGTTCGAAGTGGTCTGTAAGAATGAATACAGCACCTTAATGAGTGGGAACAAACTCGAATATCTTCTTTTTACCCTCAACTTGTTTGCCATTGTACCGCGCGAATCGCCGCGTGCTCTTTTCGTACGCCTTCACAGAGTACCCAGAGTCAATACTGTACAGCATATGGTATATATCGAGAGTTCTTTACCGAATTTCCCCGAATCCGAACAGAGGTCAGCCCCAATTAGTTCGGATTCCCGGGGTTCTACTGTATTTATGAAAATAAAGCATAAATTTTTATAGTTTTATCCATCTAAAACTTGTATTACGTGCATTCAGTGGCGAATCCAGGTTATGGGTCTGGGGGGAGTGTCGTATTGAAGTTTGGATATTTATATCTTAATTTTATACGCGTTGTGTTTGTTTTATAACCCAGAGTTCATCCAAGCCATGCCTTAAGGAAGCTCTGTCTACATGAGATTTTTTTTTAAAAGGAAAACTACTATTTACTATAAAATTTTGAGTATTTGAAACAATAACAACACGATGAATTTAAAAGAGAAGCATAATTTTAAAGTTTTAAGGAGTCTGTCCTCCTACATTGAATCAACCTGTGCAGATCTGGTTAACATTCATTTATTTAAAAAAAATCATTAAAACATATACAACAGTACATTGACATGATCCATCACTAATATAAAAACACATACCAGGATTTTGTTTGAGAAGCCAAGTTCAATATAATTTTGAAGCATTTCGTAAGAAATTTAATGAATTAAGGCAAATGCCATTCACAGATACACATGTTTATTTTCCTGACTACTAATAACATAATCACCTCATTTAAACTTTTTACATCTCAGACCATGACATAGAACAAAATAAAGTCAACCTAAATTGTAGTTTACGGAAGAAAATAAATGATCATGTTTACAGCAATATCATTCACTTGAAATTTTTCTTGATTAAAGACATAATTATTTCATCACAATTTTGCATTACATTCCATGATACGAAACAACAATAAATCAATGTTCCTTTCCAACAATAGACATTTCACTGCACCTTCTCACAAATTCTCAACAGGAATTGCTCAAAATAGCCTTAGCGAACGCAAGTATAAAAATTCAGAAAGTTACATTTTCGATTAATCATTCTTTTCAACGTGGACCGAACAACGATTTTTTTTTTTAAGACTAATTTTAACGCTGTAGTATTTCCGGTCAAAATTATGAATTTTCATATAAAATTCTTTCAGTTTCAGGGCAAACTTTGTTTAGAAACCCAGATCTACTCAATTAACCAATTGTTTGAATCGTTCAATCTTCTCCGGTCCACAAATTTGGCGTTATTTAGCGAAAGCATTTAACTTACTCCGTCTCTTCACTCCGCACCGGCCGTGGGAGACCCGAGGGCTCCCGGACAAAATTTTACGTACACCACCTTACATCCTGATGACTTCGTCTCTCAAAAACGATCTGCCTCGCAACCCCCCAAAAAAATCTCTTTCCGAAGTCCCCCAACTCAAAGACCATTGGTCAACCACAACCACCCACGTCAGAGAAAGTTCTCGAAGTTTCTTTTTTATGGACGAAGGGAAAAAAAAAAGTCAAACACCCCACGCGCAATTCCCAGAAAATCAGAAGGGGAGGGGATCATGCTTCCTGTGCCCCATCTCAGGAGAAAAAAAAATGGCCAAGAGAAGGAACGTGTTTTCTTAACACGACAGGAGGCTGAGGTCATAAAAATTTTGTACCGTAGTGGCGAATGTCAAACCTCATGGCTTATATAAACCAAAACACTTTAACCTTACAGACTTTTCTCTGCTGACAATAAGAATAATAAAGGACACTACAATACTTTCGATAATTTAATAAAAAATGCAATGAAATAACTAGCCAAAAAATGTTTTCGACCGCGCCAACGCTACAAATACGAGTGGAATTAGAAAAGTAGGAAAATTTTCGAGCCTGTCAAGCCAGAAAGCAATGTTGTCACGATTTTATTACTATTTTTTAAAAATGAAAATTAAGAACAAACAGTTGTGGTGATTTTAAATTAAATCAAGAATTTTGGTTTAGCTTTGGGGTGGGGGCTGCAGCCCAATAGCCCCTCCCCTGGATTCGCCACTGCGTGCATTTGAAGTCGAATTCCGTCTATTCCGCACATTCGGTAATCTGGACAATCCGGACTAGATGGGACCGGACCCACCGGACTATCTGTTCGGATAGTCCAGATTATTACTGCAGTTTCTTTTTTAAAAAAAATAATCGATTTTTTGCATGAAGTAGTTTACAGATAGCATGCCAGCCTGAAAACGTTATCATGTTCAAAAGGAGGATTCTAGTTCATTTTTCAGTACGATAATATTGGGATTGGATGAAAAAAGAAAACAGTCAAAAAGATTTACATAGCAGTGTCAGCAAGAAACTGACGAGACAAGGAAATTATCTTTAGAAATCACAGCGACTGAGAGAAATGCCACCTGTTGAGGCTTTGCTTTTGTGTTACATAAATATCTTGCATTCTAAATTATCTCGTCACTTGTATTTATGCAAAATGATCGCGCTGTTTGGCTTCCTACTTTTGTGTGCGGGAGAATCTCTTGCAGGTAAATGAGTTTCGTTTTTTCGCACCAGTTTAAGAGTGGGAAATAAATAGGTTAGATGAACAATGGTAATAGTAAAAATGAACGAGAACTTGATATTTCGGAATAAATTTAATTTCTTTAAAGACTTATCAGTTTAGTTGATTTCCCTCGATGGTTAAACTTCGAAATGATATCTATATTTTTCTCTAACCCTTTCGCGACTAACGGAACACATATGCTCCGAAAGAACTTTTAAAAAACTTTTGGGATAGTGCAAGTACAGTAGAGTCTCCCTACAACGAAGTCTCCCTACAGCGAATTTCTCCCTATAACGAAATTTTTAATCGGAATGTTAAATAACATTCAAAATATTCTCCATATAACGAAGTGGTTGTCTCCCTATAACGAATTTTTTCAGACCTTTATCTTTTCGATTTTTGTCATTTTTGAAGAAAGTTGCTAATTTCTGCGCAAACAAATCTCTCACACGTGTCTGTTTCTGGAACCACTCGCATTGTTCATTCCAGCGATAACACATAACAATAAAATACTATGTGAAGGGTAATGCAGTTGTAGGGACCTGACTTTCTACAGAGGGAGCAACATTTCTACGGGTCAAGATTCCAAGAATCGGGGTGGAGTGGGGATGGAAACAGCAAATGGATGTGACAATATACATTTTATGTTTATCCGTACTAGTACATATTATTCTCTAAATTGGTGAATTGTCTTCACTTTTGAGTATTTTATAATAAAAATTGGTATAATATTAACAAATTTATAATAAATATTACTTCATTTTTAATTGAAAGTCATAATTAAATATTGTTGAACTTATCGCACATACTAAAAAGTTTGTAACATTTACTTAAATAACTGCAAAAGTCTCTCATCTCCGTATAACGAAATTTTCTCCGTATAACGAAATTTTCTCTTTTTCAACTGCAGTTGAAAAATTCGTTACAGAGAAAATTTCGATTTTTATTTCATGGAGCCAAGCGATTTCGTTATAGGGAGATTCCACTGTATTTCCGATCTTTCTTGCCGTTTTCATTTACGGAGCATTGATGTCACTACCGTAAGTTGCTGCATCGCGGTTTTCTCACAGGCTTGTTTGATAGTTAAAGAAAACTCATATACTTTGTTTTCCGAAAGTATCGTGTGATTTCAGTAAAATTTTGATTGATTTATAAAAGTAAATTGCAAAACTTTTATTTTTTTTCTTTATAAAATTGCTCAGTGAAGACCAGGAATGGCGATAGATTTCGCCCGACGGGGGGGACCCGATTTGCCCGATAGGGGGGGACAAGTGTAATGAAATTGGTCTCAAATTTTCGCCAGATTATTATTTATCAACTACAGTTGAATACCCCGTAAAAAAATTTTCCCCGACGGGATACAAACGCCCCCCCCCGGGGGGGGGGGGGTAGAGCCCCCGGTCCCCCCTCTGGCGCCACCCCTGGTGAAGACTGCTGGGACGCATGTGCCCCAGTGATCACGACGGTGCTAAACCAGGGAATTATTTTTTCCCTAAAAATAAAACACTTTAGTTTTGACGTTCCAGTATGCCCTGCTCATAGTTCATGCTATCAAAATTGAAAAAAAAGAAAAAAAAAAACTTCCACTGAGAGGGTTAATATCAGTGGCGAATCCAGGGGCGGCTATCGGGCGCCCCCCCCCCCCCCCAGAGCCAAGCCAGAATTCTTGATTTAATTTAACATCATTACAAATGTTTTTTTCTTAATTTCTCTCTTTAAAAAATAATAAAAACGTTTCAACATTGCTTTCTAGCTTGAAAGGCTCGAAAATTTTGCTACTTTTGTAGTCATTCCACTTGTACTTGTAGCATTGACGCGGTCGAAGACATTTTTTGGCTAGTTATTTCATCTTAATTTTTATTAAATTATCGAAAGCATTGTATTGTTCTTTACGATACTTATTGTCAGGTGAGTAAAGTTAAAGTGTTTTGGTTTACTTTAGCCTTGAAGTTTGACATTCATCACGACGATGCAAAGTTTTTATGACCTCAGCCCCCCCCCCCCCGGACCGGAATCCTAGATTCGCCACTGGTTAATATACATTCCCATTGAACAATGTAAAAATGAATAGAACAAATTATCTGTAGAGATCTATTCAAAGAATCGATTCATAGGTCGTAAAAAGAATTCGGATTCCATAATCCTATATTGGCTTAGAGTATGTAGAAATTAACCCTCTGACTGCCGATATTATTTTAAATCGATCTTTAGTCACAACCAGTGGTGGCGATTGAGTTGAAAAAGTAGGGGGGGGGGCAGAAATTTTTTAGACATCTAAAAGTATCCGGGAGTGAAGGCGTAGACAACAAAAATTTAAAAACTTATTTATAAAGTTAGCTAACTTTCCCGGACACTATTGCTTTTTAATAATTCTTAGTTTTAGGCAGCTAAAATAAAATAAAATTTAATTTTTGCAGCAAAAAGTAGGGGGAAGACTGTCCTCCCCCCCCCGCCCCTCTTACTCGCCTCCACTGGTTACAATGTTCGTAAACATGTTCAAATACGTTTGAACGAAGCGAATTGTCATTTATAGGCAAGACTTTATTGGTATACTGTGATTCAACTCTGTAACGCCATTTCAAACAGTTTTTAGCCCTTGATAAAGTGAACTTGAACGGATTCCTTGTCTTGTTTTTTTGCTTTTCGTTACCTTCGAATTACTCTAGGATTCTATCACCTTCTTTTTTTTACTTTTGGTTATATTTGTATGATTATTATCTGTCTATTGTTCTCTGTTTTTTGTTTAGCTGCTGCAATTGCGCGCTTCTTAAACGTTCTTGTAATTTTTTCTAACTTTATATCTTTCTACAAAAAATTCTTTTGTTCTTTTAATTTTATTGTATGCTAATTAAAATATTTTTTCTTGTTCTAGTTTTAAATTTTGCTTACTTTTTTTAAAAAACTTAATTTTTTTAAAGAAATTTGCTATATTTTTTGCTTGCTGATTATTTACATGCTCAACGCTGTAATAGTACTCAGTAAACACAATAGCTTGCGGAAATCGCAGAAATAGACTTATTTCCTACCCGCGGAAGTCGCGGTATAAGCAGTCATAGGGTTAAAAAGTAGAATTTCATTGCAATAAACGTCGAATAGCATAACTTATGCAGTTTTCATCGGTGAAATTGGAAAATATGATGTAAGTAACAGAATTCTACTTATGTTTCTTTAGTGTTACATATTTGCTACGTATTCTACAGTACTTCAGCTCAAAGCAATCTTCTACCATATTTTCGCAGAAAACAAAATGAAAGCATAGTAGAATTATTCTTGAGTTGAGATAAATGAAAACGCGTCTTCTCTGAAAATGCAACGAACTTGTACTCATATTTATAGGAATGTCGATTAATATTTTTGGATTACATCAATAATTTGCTTTTGCTGTTGGCTCTATTATTGAAAAATTGAGACAATGGCGAATATTTAGATTGTGGGTTTTCTAACTATATATATTTCTAAATGAATTTAATTTTAACATTTTTAAAAATATACTTGTATCTGTATACTTAAAAGTTGTCATTCTTTACTTTAATTATTTTTTTTTTTACATTTAGCCTTTAATTTATAGTTCTGTATTATAAATACTATGGACTCTTATAATAATTTTTTTGCTCAAATTCACTGCCAGGGGGCGCCACTCATATGGAATCAAGACTTAAATGAACCTATTAAGTGATAATTAAGTTGCGAAATATTTAAATAGTGTATTTTCATCAAGAACACGCAATTGTGCAGCATTTCTAAGCTCCAGCAGCCCATCAGGAGACGAGTGGAAAATCGTTTACAAAATTCCATCTTTGCGAACATGAAATAAGTCAAGTTAAGTAAAAGCTTTTAATAATACCGAACAAAACTCAGATTATTTTCAGATATGGACACCCTTCGCGCTTTCGCTCATGCGTCAAGCGGAGTTGATTTCAGCCAAATAGAGGTGAAGGGGAAAATGGAAGAGGAGAAGTTTAATTTTTACTTATTAGTGTATATAAACGTTTTATTTTTATTTACTGATTCGCTGTAAAGACTAACTTAAAAAGACAAATTAAAAAAATACGCCTAATCAGACGAAGGTCTTGACCTAATAAAGAATTCCAGAAACGCGTCCATCTTACTCATTGCCTGTCACCTCTTCCCGTAGTAGAATCACCCAAAAGTGGTAGCCTCGGCGTTTTGAAACGAACAGTAACAAAAAAGTTAATTCTTATTTTAAAACGAAAAATTGAGTTGAATCTTTAAAAAAAAACTCCCACTTCAGTGTATCATATTAAGAAGAAAACATCCCTCAAGCCATCTCATAACATATTTTGTGACCTTCGTATGCATCAGATATTGAGACCTATCGCTACAGATCTTTATAAATGTCATTCTTATTAGCGGTTGGTTGATAATTTATTAATATAGTTTCGTACTCAAATTCTATTAAAAAAAAATACTTTTGTTCTTCAAGTTTTTTTTTTCTTCAAGTCCTTTTGTTTTTCTCTCATAATTCTTAGATAGGAGTTAAAAATTTGGATTTTTTTTGCTCTTATGTGTGTGCAATAAAATTTGTGATCGTTCAGGATAACTTTAATAAACTTATTACAGGGCCACCCCCGTGAATTCCTGCAGCGGTCAATCCTTTCTGGACTGCCCCTTCAATGTATATAACTACATCAGATGTAAATTGGTCAGAATGGTTTTAGACAATGCGACCAATTTCAGCGAGACTTTCAGACCATTACTTTAATTGTTCTCCCACAGAAATAATTATACGTCTACCGGCTAAATTTGAGCTCAAATGACCGTAAGTTTAAACAAAAGAGTTCGAAATTTTTAAAAGGTCAAATAATCTACGCGAATTCTCTGTCATGATCTAGTTGGTTCGATGTGGAATTTATTATTAATAAAGCTTTTTTAAATATGCTCACAAAACATGAATTAATGCAATGCATTTATTAAGTAATTTTATATAGAGAAAAAAAAAATCGATTTTCAGATGGCTTCGAACATGTACCGATGGAAAATCCCGACTTATTTGGAGGCGATATGGCGGGAATAGATTCCAATGAGGTAAGAAAATATTCTTGTAGTCGATCTTATAACGTTAACCATAACTGACTGTGACTCACGTCAGAGACGCATATTTACGGATCCTACATAGTAGGGAATGAGGTCGCTTCTCATTGGCTCTCAGCGTCACGTGACTTGGCTTGCTTCTAAATGGCGTCGTGAAGCTAAAGAGTACTTACCATTGCTGAAAGTTCGTCCTTTATTTGTTTTATTCTAAAGAAATATACTTCATTTGCTTGAGAAACATCCAAATAATCATAATTAGAAGGTAGTTATGATTTCTCCATGATGCGATAGTGGAAGACAAAATAATAGTTAAAATCTCTCATAAGCGCGTTGCTATGACATCATTAAGAAGCAAGCCAAGTCACGTGACGCTGAGAGCCAATGAGAAGCGACTTCATTCCCTACTATGTAGGATCCGTAAATATGCGACAGCGCCCTCTGAATCTTCTGATCTTGAGATCAAGCGATGGAGATGCGTACCATGAACAATGCTCTTCTTTGGGGTCTATTCTGGTACCCCCGGTTGGGTTGGGTTCCGCCCTTAAACAACGGAACCCAACCCAACCGGGGGTACCAGAATAGACCCCTTTAACTTTGTTCCATTTTTGAAATTATTTTTCTAAACTGTCCGTGTGTAACGTAAAATAAAATAAATAACATTTGCACAAATTTGGACTACGTACTAAGCCCATAAACGAACCCCACATTCTTCATCTTTGAACAATTTCTTGGATCAATTTTCATTTTAATCCCCTCGCTGTCTGACACGTGCATCAAATTATAGAATTTTTGATATTTAAATCGTAACTAAGTCAACGTAATAATTAATTTCAAATGCAAAATCACTTGGACACGCTTAAATGTCTCAAATATCCTTTACCATGTTAAATAGATTGAAATAATAAAAAAATATCCTAAATGGATGGTGTCGTCTAATTCGCAGGTTAAATAATGAAATCGAAGGTCAAGGTGTTAACAAAAAATGAAAGAATAAAAAACAAAATGTTGTTGCACAAAGTTTAGAATTCAATTGCATGAGTATTATATTAATAAATTCAAGATTACTAAAATTGATCATTGCGGTCAATAATTCAAAATACAGCAAAGCACCGTTTCGAGGGACTGACGTGTAGGTGAAAAGACGTATAATCGAAATTTTAATAATCAACTTTGATTATTATAAATTTAATGCCTCTAATGCAAATTCATTTAAAAGTAATAATATTAAAATTTTTTAAGGTGGTTCCCAGATCCTCCCCAGAATAGCCCAGATCCTCCGGTAACGCTCGGACGTCACCAACAATAAAACTCACGCCATAGCACTGCGAGAGGTTAAACAGCATTATTTCATTGTTAGAGAAGCTAAATTTCAGTAATTTTAAATTTAAAAGAGTAATTGTCGCTCTAATTTCAAATCTAATAGCTCTAAAATAGTGAAATAAAATTTTCTATCGATTGATATAAAATTTATCTCGCTATGATCAATAGTTCCCGAGAAATTTTAAATTATATTAATCCTATATTTCAAATTAGTTTCCGTTTTTCAATAGAAAGTAGTAAATTACGTCAGTGGTATATCATGCGCGTGATATAGTTTGGACGCCAAATTGTATCTGAATGCAATCGTGGCGATGTTGTTTTCTTGCCAAGAATTAAATTAGCCACCAGTGACGTGAATCTACCATTCGTTCTCAACCACCGCCAGTTCCCGTCAATTCCAGCTTACACGATGACTATCAACAAATCGCAGGGGCAAACTTTCGATCATGTTGGAATTTACCTCGATGAGCCTGTCTTTTCACATGGACAGCTCTATGTTGCACTTTCAAGGTCTAGGATTCCCCATCACGTTGAAATTTACACAAAGACATCTGAAGTACGAGGAAAATTATTAAACAACGAAAAAAACTTCACACGGAATGTTGTTTACTAAGAGATTTTTTGAATAAAGAAATATTTAAATAATATGTAAATAAAAAAAATATTTCCTAGCGTAAAACATATGTTTATTTTATTTGTTTTCAATCAATGTTAAACATTTCTCTCATATATATATCTATTTAAACACGTCAAATTTGAAGGGAAATCTCTCGAATGAAGAGGCAATTTGCACCCGTCAAACCATGACGGGTGATTTTCTAGTTTCTACATAGTATCGAAAACGATAATGAAATTTTTATCATTAAAAAGCGAAGAGTCATACCTTTATTGCATATCTTGAGTTCTAATTATGCATTTCTTATTTTATTCGAGTTATATGTATGCACGGTAGGCGTTTAATTAAAAAAATCTTTAATCGCCATTCTCTGTGAGTATTAAGCCCAACCTTCTGAATCGAATTAAGAGCCTCATTAGAACATATTAGACCACAGGCTCAAAATTGTTTCGAGGCCTCTCCCGCTACACAATGTTGTAAATCCTCCATCGGTTTAGCGCTGCGATTTACATCGAATGGATTTTGAGGTCCCCCTCCATGGTCTCGAATCATGAGGCGAGCGCCTCCATATCCTGTGCGAAAAACCGCCACTGCACCTGTGTGCTTTTATGTTTCAAAAATGACGCTTGAAACCATAGGGGTTAATCCAACGATAGGGTTAACGATAGCGATAGGGTTAATCCAACATCGGGGTCAAAAGATCTCACGTTGGTGTGGTATGGAAACTTTGAGAGTTGAGTTCAACGGGGCGTCGCTCTCGCCATCTGACCACGGTTGAAATGGAAAAGGTTCATATGACTTTAATCTAACAAATCGATCGATCAGCCAGTTTCTTCTAGTGGAACGTGAAGTTATAAGAAGAGAATTCAGGCAAATGAACTAGCAAACAGTGATGAAACTAAAGCACTCGAAAATGTCATCAGCTCTTTTTTTTTTAATTCCCACTCCGACTCAACTTACCCAAAAGGTGTAAAGCTTGCAATGAGTCGGGGGAAGATACGAATACAATACAAATAGTTGAATAATAATAATATACAATTGTCAAAACAAATGCAATACAAACATCCGTCTTGGGCGGAAAAATAATAAATAAGCAAATT
>BGPR01003154.1:15607-42799 GCA_013235015.1 Araneus ventricosus | reverse complement strand
CAATACAAACATCCGTCTTGGGCGGAAAAATAATAAATAAGCAAATTTCGTAATAATAAGCAAGAATACGCAATAGATAAAGAAAGGTACATAAGAATAAACAAGAAATATTATAAAATTAAATAAATAAAATTTATAAGAATAGACGTAAGAAAATGAAACGAAATAAATTTATAGAAAGTACAACAGGGGCAAGGAACAACAGGTGCACTCAAAAGCATCCCCCCCCCCCCCCTCCAAAAGAAAAAAGAAATCGAAAAAGAAGTATTAGCCCCTAAGACATGAACCACTATTTAGAAACCCTCATACAGAATTTTCTTTTTCTGCAGGATAGAACTGCCATAAGCAACGAGGCCCGCCTATGGCCTGATGGCATTGTGCCCTACATTCTAGATCCTGGTCTAGAAGAAGCGATTAAGTGTAAGTTTCCGTTATTTTATGCTTTCATTTGCTTTACTGGCATCAAAAATGTTGTTATATGTTGAAATTAAGGATAATTTTGGATAGCAGGTTTAGAAAATAATGTGCAGGATAATTCAAAATGATTGCCCCGATTATAAATGGACAACAAAGATAACATTTACAGAGGAATGAGAAAAGTTGAAAGTTTCGTTCGTACTGGAGTGAATGGGGAGAGTCACAGTGTCGTAAGTAAAAGTGGCGTAGTACGATGCCATCACGAAAAATTTACGGTGAATTTTTCTTGGGGATATTATTTCAATAAACTCCTACCTTGACATGCTGATGCCACAGTTTGAAACGGATTCCAGAGATTACATATTTCATCAAGATGGGGCAACCCCACATTGGGATAAGGAGATTATCACATTATTTAATCAGTGGACTGGTCTTTGTGGATCTCACAACATCCTGTTTTGCCCTTGGCCACCTAGATCTCTTCATACAACTCCTTATGATTTCTTGTCATGCATATACGTAAAAGACCCCGTGTTTGTGCCTAATAATGAAATGAAAATGCATTGGTATCGGTTGCTGCTGATATGTTTCTGAATGTATGTGAGATTTGTGCCCGTCACCGCCAGATGGCGCAGCGACTCTCATACATTAACGGCTCTATGTCACATTAGCGTCTGTATCCCAAACTCTTTCCCTATGGGATGGGCGAATCCATCTCAAGTAGTAGTTTTCGTAGGTGGGAAAGTTTGACAAGGAGGGACACACTCGGAATCGCTTGGGAAAGACTTTGGGATACAGACGCTAGTGGAAAACACTGTGCCGGGAAAGAGATTATTGCTTAGTTAATTCATGCGCTGAAAATAATGATATTTAGGAAGTGAATTACAGATCTGTCGAGATTTTTGGTAGTTACTGATGATATCCTGTTGCAATATCTTTCTTAAAACATCATACAAAAAGTAAATCATGCATCGAAAATGAAATACTAGTATGAAATCAAGTTTAATATCTATAGAATTGATATATTTTTTTTAAATATGCGCTATGAAATCTCCATGAATAAAATGAAGAATAAAGACTAATATTAAGAGAGATTTTTAAAAAATTAAGATATGTATAACATTATGTAGAAATAAAATACCTATATGTAAAGATGTGTGCCTACTTGGGTGCTATTTGACCACAGTTGAAAATTACGAAGCCTATCATACTATAGCCTTTTTGCGGCTTCAAAACACGCAGTAATGTATTTAGTTTCTCTTTTCTTATAGGAATTTTCTATTGCAGGATTATTTTTAGAAGTTTTATCACTGCAGCCAGAAATATTTTTTTGTTTATCAGTTCCTAGTAATATACTACGCCAGCGCCTACATACTACAACAGAGTTCAACATGTGCAGAATCGACTGATAAGTAATTTTAAAGATGAGGAATGAAAAGTTATATAAGGTAAAAGGATGCTAAACAGATCTTTTAAGCTTATTTTAAAACTAACACAATTTCGCAATAATCAATCTAGCAGAGGTGTTTGTTTTCATACAACTAAAACAAAACTAAAGCGTCCGTCCCCTAGAGCGTCTCGATCCTAGAGGGCTCTGCTCGATCCCAAACCCTTTCCCAAGCGATTCCGAGTGTGTCCCTCCTTGTCAAACTTCCCCACCTACGAAAACTACTACTTGAGATGGATTCGCCCATCCCACAGGGAAAGACTTTGAGATACAGACGCTAGTCTATGTCACTTGGAGTCAGCGGTGAGACGAGAGGTGAGATCCGATGAAGAAAGACGAACTTCAACTGCCTTTAGCTCCAGATCTCAGTATGTCCAGCAACTGACCGCGCGTGTTTGGTCACAAGCGAGAAGATTGTCTGAGTACAGTGGTACGATATGATAGCGCAGCGAATTCTCCGACACTGGAAACCAGTGGCGAATCCAGGGGAAGGGCTATCGGGCTGCAGCCCGCCCCCTCCAGAGCTAAACCAAAATTCTTGATTTAATTTGAAATCACTACAACTGTTTGATCTTAATTTTCATTAAAAAACAATAGTAATAAAATCGTGACAACATTGCTTTCTGACTTGACAGGCTCGAAAATTTTCCTACTTTTCTAGTCATTCCACTTGTAGCGTTGGCGCGGTCGAAAACATTTTTTGGCCAGCTATGTCATTGTATTTTTTATTTAATTATCGAAAGTATTGTAGTGTTCTTTATTATTCTTTTTGTCAGGAGAGGAAAGCCTGTAAAGTTAAAGTGTTTTGGTTTATATAAGCCATGAGGTTTGACATTCGTCACTACGATACAAAATTTTTATGACCTCGGGCGGCCCGCCGCGCGGGCCGGGGTGGTGGAGTCTCCACTGCTGGAAACCATTTCATAACCAAACCCGTAAATTATTCAGCATCATCATCTCTTTTCTATTACAATGTTAATAAATCAACGTGTCACTTCAAGTGGGGTGATTGGTATTATTTCAAACCATCACACCCACAACCATGAAGCGAAATGGGCTACTGGTTAGATGCTTTCCGTTTGACCAAGAATCACATCCCTATTACCCCCTCCACTTCAAGACAAGGCGCCTTGCCACCACTTCATGCCCCTGCAACTATAACCTTTCGGTTATTCAAACAGTGTAGCGAAGTGGAAGAGACATCACAAGACGCTCCCTAGCTATCTGTCGCTCTGATCTAAGACCTGATGGGGTATCGTTAGCATGGGGTTGAAAAGCGATGTGTCCAATTACAATTTACAGTACATACAGAGCCGGCCCGAACAAAAGCGGGGCCTGGTGCAAAGTTGACTCGCTGGGCCTTGAAGCAAGTTTCTTACACCAAAATAATTTATTGCTTTTTGCTATTTAGTGCATTGTGCTATTTGGTGTTGTTAGAACTAAAGGAATGCATGTAAATGATAAATAATTAAATTATTTTTATAAAGTTAACATTTCAATTACGAAAAAAATCCTTAATAAATCAAATAACAAGAGTAATTCCTTCATGAATACATTTTTGGCATGCTAGTTGTTAGATTAAGTTCACAATATGTGATTTTTTTCATTTTTTTTACATGTTCAATAGCAAATTCGTTATATCATTACGATTTTTTTGGTTAAAAAGGATTCGATAGATAAAATGGCTGAGCAAATCAATATTTCTTCATTAATGCTAGATCTCAAGCAATTTTTTTATCATTCTTAACCTCGAGAAAGATCTTTCTGCAGATGCGATGGTAATTGCAGGGTTCCCACGGTCCTTGAAAGTCCTTGAGAATCCTTGAAAAATTTTTGATGAAATTAGGTCCTTGAAAGTCATTGAAAAAAGGATGAGGTCCTCGAAAGTCCTTGAATTTTTAAGCGACCGCCAATAATCTCCGCCCCCATTTTCTCCTCAACGTGAAATATGGTCACCGAAAATACTCCGGGAATGCACTCGTGTTTCTTCTCTCCGCTTATCACCCTCTGCAGAGTAAAATAGTTCTCTGAGCACCCTGCCCCCCCCCCTCAAAAACCGCAATGAGAGCTGACAATCTTGAGGGGTTTTATTTGAAAGAAATCGGTTCGGGGTTGAAATGCTAATGGCCAGTTTTGAGGATTACAGCAAACTTTCCCTAACAGTTCTAGGAAATATCCCTTTCCCCCAAGGTGGAAATTTTTACAGAGTGGGACGTTCTCGAACCGTAGGTTGGTTGCACATTACGCTTCGGACCTTTCAGTATGGAGAATTAATTTCGCTGCTTAGACTTGAAACTTATATCTAGGTGGGGGTTGGTCAATGGTTAAATATCATTGACTTATTTTTATCTATTTCAACTGTTTAAAATTTTAATCAATCATGTATTGATAGCTACTTTTGATTATTGTCTCTTTAGAAGGTCAAAAATAAAATTAATTTTGATTTAAAAATTTAGTTTTTATTCTGTTTGGATCTTTGTTACATTGTGATTGAATTACTAAAATGGTAAGGCTTGATCTTAAAAGCTATATAATATAAAGATTTATAAAAGATCTGTTCCAAAAAGCATAAAATAGTTATTAATTGTGGATTTCTTAAGTGTTCAATTGAGATTGACTTTTGGAAATTCAAGACAAATTAGATACGATTTTTGATTTTATCTTAATATATTTCAAGTTTTCAGTTAAGATTCTATTGTTATTCATTATTGCTTCTACACTGTCTCTTGTCCTATTGACATCAAATATAAAAAAAATCATGGTCGTTTTTTTGAAAATTTTTTATAACTTATTTTTATTATCATTATTTTTTATATTATTTTAATTTGTAATTTGATTCCTGTAAAATCAGAACAACTGAAATATGAAGTGTGTTGACACGTTTTACAATTTTTCAAGTGAAAAATTCAGTTATGTACAATTTCTACAATATGTAATTTTTTGGTCCTTGAATTTTCCGTGAAAGGTCCTTGAACTTTCTTAAATAGTCCTTGAATTTTTTTCTTCAATAAGAGAGGGAACCCTGAATTGGTAATGTCAATACGATTTTAGAACAGAATAACAATATAATTTTAGATAGTCAATACAATTTTCGACCAGAACAGAGTCAATACAATTTTAGAAATTTGGATACAATTGAAATAAATTATTTTTAAATAAATATTACAATATTTGTAATATTGCGTCCTGGAAGATAAAACTTGATGACAAATTTTGATTTCGTTCAATAAATCAATACAATTCATTTTCGTTCTGCAAAATCCGCCCTCAGAAACGCGGGGCCTAGTGCGCTCGCACCGTTCGAAACCCCCTTTGGCCGGCCCTGAGTACATAGTATATACCTTTCCACTGCAGCGATTACCAACCTTATTTCTTCTCCCGTACTCCTTGATTAGTCTTTTTATTTTCGATCACCCTTCGCTGTCATACCGCCCTCCCCCCCAACCGTCCCACCTTTCGCGCAAAGAAGTTTTTATTGATAAAGCTAAGGCCTTAAGTTCGCTTATGAGTCAAACGATTCAATTAATTTAATAGCATTTGCAGGATTGATTTTTGATTTTTACGTTTTATTCCATTTCTTATAATAGTATTAGTTCCACGTCCTAAGAAATGAAAGTATCACTCAAATAATATCGCATTAACTCATGAACGCTAACAATTACTTATCGCGATAATCAGCGTTGCATCGGAAGGCCGTTTCATTGCAATCCTTAAGCTCTTTTCATAGAGCCGAGTTTTATAAAATTGGTTTCAAATGAAGACAGAGATAATCTCATGTCTGGAGCAGCGTCAGGTTTACTGCGATATTTGTTATCAATGCACACATAAGACGAGTATGTATAAGACGAGTATCCACAAGTTCTGTGTTTGTGAAAGGTAATAACTATTTTAGTGCTTTAGCACTGAGTTCTCGATACCCTCCTTTCAGAGCTACCCAGCAGGCTTTCGGACTTTCCTAACTTTCGCTTTTTCACACGAAATTGGGAAAACAAAATTCTATAAATTTGTTTTCCATTTTTATCCTTTACTAGCAGTACGCGCACGGCGTTGCCTGTGGAATCGGGACTTCAACAAAGTGGGAAAAAGTACCCACAATGGCACGAAAAAATTTTGAAAACAAAATCAAAATAAAAGATACACATTATTGATTTCCGACAATGACACGAATGTAATGACGTCACCGGAAGGAATCGGATTGTAGAAAGCATATTACGTTACATCCTGCGAGGAAGGTCACCACCAGCCAATGAAATTGCAACAATGCATTGTTTTTCGTCCGGATAAACTCTCGCTAGCAAAGAAACTGCTTGAATTGATCAGGGAAAAATTAATTAAAAAAAACGGTTTAAGATATTTTAATCGTTCTAGTTTTGAATCCGACGGAAACATCCAGTCCAGTTATAAGCTGAAAAAAATGAAAATTATAGAGTTGTTAGAACGTCAGATGCGAGAATTTGAAAAAATCTTTATCAAAAATTACCATAAAAGTGGCTATTATTTAAAATTCAGTAAATTATGTTAGAAATTCAAAACAAATTTCATTAGAACGGAAATTATTTGTTCTATCCGATGGTGCATTGATTGTTTTTCAACTATCATTAGAAAAGATACTGCAGCCGAAAACGTGCCGAAAATGACCCAAAACAACACAAAACATTAAATAAAAAATTTTCTAGGTTGAATTTTAAAATTCCGGCTTCGAGGTGCATTGAGTCACCATTACGACTACCTGTGTGCCGAATTTCAAGGCCGTGAGTGCGATAGATTCGTCTGGACATCGCACGTACGCACACACACAAACTTTGCCTTTTATAAGTATAGATATTTTGTACTTTCTGCCGTTATCGATATTACTTTCGCGTACCCTTACGCGTACCACAGGTTGAGAACCTCTGAGTTGGAACACTGTAAGGTATGTAAAACGAACTTTGAAATTCCTTCTACTACTCCGTGCAAATCTTATCATTCTTCTGTAATCGTTTGTAATCGGGGCAATCATTGAGTGAACAAGGATTTTTATTAATACTCTAAAACTTAAAATACCTAATGGCATTCATGCTGAATCTAACTCATGGGAATTTATTAAAAATTTATTTCTTTTCCATTTATTTCTAGATACGTTTCTGATCGATAGAGCCATGGACGACTACAAGAAGAAAACTTGCATCAGATTTATTCCTAGGACAAATGAAAAGGATTACATTAGGCTGCATCCAGGACAAGGGTAGCTAATCATTTTGCAATTAACATCCGTATAAAATTAAATTAATCAACTATCCAAAGTGATGCTTATTATTGCAAAATGCAGGTAGAATTTTAATAGTACTCTGAAAGAATTTGAAGAAATTATTTTCACACTGCTATGTCACTAAAGTGTTATTTCGAAATTTTTCAGTTCTAAAGAGTCGATTTAACCAATTTTGACTTGTTCTTTCCTTACCACTCCAAAAAAATGAGTTTCTACGAATATTTTGACTTTCCCAGAAACTGTCGAAGAACTTATTTTTACATTCTCGTATACTCAGTATATGCAAAGAGAAAGTATTGTAATCGTCAAAAAGTTCGAACTCGAGATTTTGACGAATTTCCACGTTTTAGACCTCCCCGAGTCCGAAAAACACAATTTTGGAATTATATCTGTCTGTGAACACGATAACTCGAAAACTATTAGAGCTACGGGGTTGAAATTTGGTATGTGGTCTTTAAACATAATTTTCAGGTTTCTATCAAATTTTGGACAAAATCCATCAACGGGAAGTCTGTCTGTATGTCCGCGGTCATGTGAACACTATAACTCAAAAACTTGAATAGCTAGATGGATAAAATTTGATACACGGTTTTATCGTCATAAATGTAGGTCCGTATAAAATTTTGGGCCAAATCCGTCAACGGGTTGACTGTCTGTCGGTCTATATAATTTACTTTTGAAAAGAATCCGTCATCTCCATGCGTACTGGAAGCAATCTTCTGTGCACGCAAAGGCTATGGAGCGAATTATGTCAGTTTGTCCTTGAGACGGCAAGAGCGGAAAATCGGTACGCATCTCTTTGAATTTGATTCTTTTCCTAGATATTTTTCGATCACTATAATGAAAAATCTTCCGATAGTCATAGAATTCTGGGTAAGAGAAGGTTCGAATTTTTTTTATCCACGCGGGGGGAGGGGAAACAGCACCTTTCTGGGAAGTATACGAGAAAGTTTAAGGGAGAACACTCCCGCTGGTTGGGGAAGTATACGAGAAAGTTTAGGGGAGATCATTCCCGCTGGTTGTATTAAACAAAGAAACTCATTCCATTTTCTCTTATATATCTATTCTTTATATTCTCTCTTTCTTAACGTATACGTAGTAAGTTCAAATTTACCATTTTATGAGCTGATTAGGGTGTTGTGGGTTCTGTAAATGAAATGGACGGTTCATCTATCTAAAGTGCTATATTGTGCAGGATAAGGATTACTTTATTTAAGAATCGATATTTACAGAAGAAGATATATACAATTCAATTATTTCTGGTACGTCATATGATTGGGATGGCGCGTCGTTAGCCACGTACATAGTTGTTCTCCAACACACTCCATGCTTTGTTCAACGACGTTCCTCGATGTCGCGTTCTTTTCTACGCAGCTTGTTACTCTGAAGTTAATGGCGATGGACAGCGACATCTACTGGCATTTAGCTGGTGACCCACAATTTTATATTTATAGAGAAGACAATAGACCAATGCACAGCGGATAAACGCGTTATGATTTTATATCATAAAGAAACACCCCCTCTCTGCCATAGCATTCGGGTCAACGATTCAAGACCACCCCAGTAGCACATCAATATCATAATATTTGCATAATGTTATATAATATTATGAACACCGAATACCGTAACAAAGTATTGTATTGTATGCACCAGTATTTCCGAGATACTAAATTTTCACAAATAATATAAAAACATACTTTTTTTTATAAAAATCCTCATTTTAACTCAGGATATCACTCGATTGGAGATTTTATTTCAAAAAACTCCACTGGAACAATTATTCTTTAAGATGCTGAATATTATATTATATGATACTATATATTATATAATACTATACAATAACAATGCATACAATATTTTATTTTCTACATTTATCAGCGTTGTTCAATATTTTAAGGTGAAGTTATTCTTACCGTCGACAGATTGCAGCATGATGATACTTTAACACTATATCAATCAACGTTAAATCATATATCCGAAAAAATATTTTACAAAATGTTCATTTGATTAATAATGTTTACACAATTTTTTTTTGTTTTATTGCATATAAAAGGCGGGCCGGATTCAGCTAATGAAGTTAACCATAAAACAGCTCTCATATATGAATTATCTAATGTTCTGCGAAAAAAATTGAGTGTTATTCTCATCGTAAAAATGTACACGTAATTTATTGTTGCGAATCCTGTATTTGATTTTCAATCAATATTGTAATTATAAATGTTAAAGGCGTCTGGTAATACATTGAAAGAGGAATAGACCAAAGGAACATCACCCCGCCCTGCCTAAGCATCCGGGTAAACAACTGAAAGACCGGCCGCCGCAACAGATAGTCGGACACTGCGGTTCCTGCATAATAGCCCCCATTACGAGCGGCTCATGCAGCAACTCCCCGTTTTACCGGGGTACGACCCGTCATCGGAAGTGGGCCCAAAGAGCCACACCACCATTATTGTGCCATCGGGTTGACGAGAGCTTGCTTACTTATACGGCAGCCTCTCCTCCGCGAACTCATGGTGTCCCCCCCCCCCCGATGGGGTGAAAGAGGAATAAATAAATTTCAAAATTATTTAAACACCTTTCAAACATATTATTATAATTACTTTTAAAACTTATTGCCTTAATTTATTAAATTAGCAAACTTAGATATAAGAGCTAAAATTGCTTCCTCTTTGACTTCTAATTTCATTTTGAACTCAAAATTGTAATTGAGAACAATTTAATTAAAAAGACTATACAGTAGTAATCGAGATCCGAACTCTGTAACTACATTTTCTTATCACCATTTGCGTTTTCTGCTGCAAGTCTCGTTGGCCCAGTGGTAAGGTGACGGTTTGGTAAGCAAAAGGTCCCGGGTTCAAAGTTCGCTGTAGGTAGAGGTGTTCAAAAATTAACAAAGTGTTACCCAGAAGTTCAGCACTTAGGAATTAAGCGATTAATATTTTTGCATGCTTCTAAAACGTATTTTTAAAATATTCTGTATATTGTTATATTATTCAATATTATTCAGTATATTACAATATTATTTAATATGGTATAATATTATACAGTATTATATGACATTATCCATATTATGAAAAAACATTGTACAATATTGAAAAAGTTTTACGGTTTACACTGTTTCAATATTTGGGAAAATATTGTACAATATTACTTTTTCGAATTATATGATATTAGACAATATTATGTGGTACCTGGGCAACTGTTGCTGCAGAAACTCGGGCACTGAAATCGACCGCAAAATAGCCCCCATTATGAGCGGCTCATACGACGGCCCCCTGAAGACCGGTCTCACACACCTTCAACGGGGATACGACCAGTCTTCGGAGATGGGCCTTGCGAGCTACACAACCATTACGTCCAGAAGCGAAAACCCGCTTATCCAGACGGAGACTTCTGATCAACGTACTCGTGGTGCCCCTAGATGGGAAGTTACCAACTTATTACATAGTGGAGAAAAACTCAACAAATGTGGATATACAGAATTGAACGCGGTCTCGAATCTTCTGTATTCTCAACATTCATAAAACTGACAAACCGAGTGCTGACTTCAGTATTCACATATTGAGCTGTGTCCTTTTAGTGAATCTTTAAAGATGGAATTCTTTCCTCATATCTCTTCGAGAGTTAAATGAACATACTACATCCGTGATGCGTTATTTGGAGAATGAGTCCCTACTCTCTGTGGCGTGGTCAAATGTTTCGTCCGTTATTTTAACCGAGAATTCCTTTATTTCTGATGGTTTGACATACCTTCATGTCAACTAATTCTTAATCCCATTTGCTGTTGTTTGCAGGTGCTATTCCTTCGTGGGTCGAGTGGGAGGTCCGCAGATCGTGTCCCTGGGCAAAGGCTGCGGGTGGCAGGGAACTATCACCCACGAACTGGGCCACGCCGTCGGATTCTACCACGAGCAGAACAGATCTGACAGGGACGACTACCTGACAATCTACTGGGAGAACATCAAGGAAGGTAATGAAAACTATCGTTTTTTCTGAGGTGGAAACGTTTTTCCACTCGTTACAGGAATAGTTGGTCGAACTTTCTTGTGAGACAAAGGGGTCTATTCTGGTATCCCCGGTTGGGTTGGGTTCCGCACGTTAATAACGGAACCCAACCCAACCGGGGGTACCAGAATAGACCCCAAAATACCGTCAGATTTGAATCACTAATAACTATGGGACTAATAATGCGAAAAGAATGGTTGACCCCACAACGGATAGATCATATCTGTAAGAGTTTGTCGCATAGTATTTGTTTTGCCTGTGACGTCATCGTACCAGTGTAGGCGCACGCGCGTGATTGTTATGAATTAGCTTTATGCAAGGTTATAAATAAGTGTAGCGTGAAAAGGCGTTTAGCTAGGAGGTTGATTATGGTATCATTTTAAAGAACTTGAGGAGTATTACTAGGATCCAAAGTGAGACAATAAAAATATTTATCAGAATATAAGTAAAAATCGGTATTAAATTGAAAACTTCGAACTCTGCGTGTTTTTTGATTAAAACATGCAGAGTTTTCTTTCGAATTCTATGAAACTTATAGAATACTTGACAATACGTAAAAGAAACATTGTATCAAAATTTGAATATTGCGGGAAATATGAGCATCTGTAGTAAATAATGTTTTACTGCGCATACGCGAAATGTAGTTTTATATACTGTCAACAGATGGAGCCATCAGAAGCTACTCTAAATAAAACATAAGAAAGACGCAGTTTGGGTCCGCGCCGTAGATTTTTTGTGAAAACTTCGGGATAAAATCATGAAACAAGAATTTCGTATTAATATGTAATTTGATTATCAATCTCTTTAATGCAATATTTACACAGATTAGTATAATGGTTACCGAATAGATAAATTACAAGTTTATCGCATGTAGTATGGGTCTGTGGTAGTGTGTCTAGTGTTAGAACGAGCAAAAATAACACAGCTCAATAATTGTTGATTGTTGGTGAGCCGTAACGAGGAAGGGGCGTAATCTCACAAAGTTTGACTATTATCAAGGTGGTTTAAATATGACAGGGGCTGATTTTTTTTGTAAAAAAAACTATTACTGCCAAACATGTACTTTCACATGTCCGTCTTCGATGTACTCCCCTTCGGTATCAACTCATTTTTACCAACGTTTTGGAAGTATCCTGATGCACTTTTCAAAAAGACTTTTAGTTGGTTGAGTATCCACTTCCATTTAGTTTAGTTGCATTAACGTCGAATTTTAAAGTAACACGAGGGCTAGTATCCACGCCCGTTTAGTTACATGAACGTTCCATTTTAAAATAACACGAGGGCTACTATCCACCCCCATTTAGTTTAGTTACATTAACGTCCCATTTTAAAGTAACATGAGGGCTAGTATCCACTCCCGAACAGTCCAGATGACGGCGTTGTTGTCTGCAAACGGTATGCCTTGCAACAGGTAACCCTCTCTGAAGCACGTGCACCATTCAAATACACGGGTTGGTGAAAGATATTCTTCCTCCTACTATTGTTGGAGCTTGCGGTGAATTTCAGACGACAGGACTTCTTCCCTAACGAAGAATTTGATCACAATGCCTTGTTCCTCGCTCTGAGGTACCTTTTGTTCGCTCATCACTCTTGTAACTTCCAGACAGTACTGATCAGGTTCTAACCCGAGCAGGATGGAGGGTGGAGGTTGCAACTCCCCTCTCTGAAGGTCTCACACCTGCCGTGCGATGCGGCTTGTTTACAAATAAATCAGCCCCTGCCCTATCTGAACCTCTTTGTATTTTCAAAATTTGCGCTGAACATACGATGCATGCTTTTCAGGGCAAGAGGACCAGTTCTTCAAGTTGTCACCTCTCCAGACCATAAACCTGACTCCGTTCGACTACGAGTCCGTCATGCTGTACGGATCCCTGACTTTCTCCAGGGACAAGGCCAGCAGACTGCGCACCATGGAGGGCAAGGACGGGCGCTACCTGAAGGACGTCAACACCAAGCAGCTCAGCAAGGACGACGCCGAGAGAATCAATAAGCTGTACGACTGCAAGATGTAGCTCTTTTAGTTCTTTATTAAGAAATAAAAACGTATTCTGAAACGTGGTTCTTAATTTGTGTTGGAATCTCGATATGTTTCTTTTTAAGTTAGTTTACTGTTCAGAAATTTCCTTTATGCGAATTTGCAATTCGAAGGACTTCGGCAAAGGCCGGAGAACGACTGAAAGGGGGGGAAGACCTCGAGGACGAAAAGGGCGAGCTCACAAAAAAGGGCGCGAATGGTTTGTTTGTAAGTGCATTCATCGTAAAATCACTTGCGTGTGGGGTAGGGTTAATCTCCACGATAAAGAAGATTAGGTCCCTAGTACTGAAAGCTAAAGAATCGCTGGTTTATACAGGATAATTTAGAAGTCCGTAGGCAAATTTAAAGGGTAGGTTAGGCACACACGATCAGTTTAGTTATATCATATTAACGTCCCGTTTTGAAGCAACACGAGGGCTATGTTGGGGCGGACCTCGTCATTCTGAGCCGCGATCAGATGACGAGGACTGAGCTGGCACTCCCTCTCCAAACTTCCACCACACCAGAGGAAGGACGTTTGACCCTTTACATATGATTTATTGTACAACAGGTCCCATACATGGCGGATCTTCAGTGGAATTGGGTTTCGAGCCTGCAAAGCTCCGACTCCGAGACCGGCACTTTACAGGCCACAGTGGCCCAAGCACATACAAAAAATATGTATGGGGCCGCAAACTCAAAGGGCGACAGCTACACGGGAATCATTGCCAATGAAATAAAATGAAAGAAAAGGATACACCAGAAAAAGTGTTCGATATAGGTTTAAGCCTTAAATGCCCAGTGTTGCCTTTAAGCAACATACCCAGTTTTGTCTTCTAAAATCTTGAGAATAAGAGTGAAGCTGTAATGCCTTTGGTTGCCAATAGGATACATACTGTAACTGTTACTAAATCATACAACATACAGATGGAAGCCTGAGTGCCGATAAATATATAAAAATAAATGGATGTTTTTTCACTTGCGTCTGCATCTTTTTGGCTTGTTTGTACGCTTGAGAATACCACATTTTATTCTAAAATATTGAAGGCAATTCGTTATCCGTATTATTGTTTATTAAAATTCATCTGTGCTTCACATTATAGAATTTCATCCAGGAATTTTTTTAAAAAATAAAGCCCAGTATTGTCGGTTGGTAACAAACTGTTTCTTAATCCATAAACCATACTTAAAACAAATAGGATTTTTAAAAGTATTTTTCTAATGTTTTATTCAAGAAATGAAACTAAAAAAAACCATTTTAATATCAATTTTTAAAAAAATGGGGATTTTAATTGTCATTGGAATACAAATACAGAATAGTATAATAACATAGTTGCATAAATAACAAAATGAAATGTTATCCTTTTTTCCTGCGTTTATTAAAGGTTTCAACTTGCGTTCGAAAAACTAAGGTGCATTGAAGTTTTGGAACAATTTTTATCCTTTTTTTTCTGCGTTTATTAAAAGTTTCAGCATGCGTTCGATAAACTAAGGAGGTGCATTGAAGTTTTGGAACAATTTTTATCCTTTTTCTTCTGTGTTTATTAAAAGTTTCAACTTGCGTTCGAAAAACAAAGGTTCACTGAAGTTTTGGAACCTCTTAATCCTTTTGCACTACAGAGGTCAGTCACCATTCTAGACGAGACTTCATTTTGACGTTTCTTGACTTTGATGGTTAAAATAAAACCTGCAAAGTTGTAAGAAGCCACACAATGACTTTTCATTAAAAATAAACTTGCACAAATATATTTTTCATGTTTCAAAGCAATAAAATGAGCGCTTGTAATCAATCAATAATTAAGTATCTAATTACTTTTCCGAGTGCAAAGCGTTAATTTCCAGCTATTGGAAGGTCTTTTTTCGACTACTATGTTTCTAGTCAATAAAACAAAAATCCAAACTTTCAGTCAAAGTTTTAGCTGGTTTCTCTCGGATATGTTACTTCTAGTTTTTCAGGGATTTATTTTATTAAGTAAAATACTTGTGATAACACTAAATTAAACGCTGCATTTATTTATTAAAACTGCGTATGGATTATTGTGTTCCTGAATGTAAATAAATTGCTGAATATAACGTCTACCAGGTAAGTGGTCATTTTGTTACTTGGTAATTAACGTTCCAGCAAGCGCGCGTGTGTAGGAGATACTTACAGTGGCTCAAACAGTTGAGAATACACCGTACTTTTACTTGATAAATCCAACTTTCAATATAAATAACAATTACCAAGAAGTGCAAACATGTTTTTATTTTTACACATAACGAATGGTTTAATGTAAAGTAAAAATAAAGAACAATCAACGAAAAACTTCTAAAATGAAAAGTTTCAGAAGCATTTTAAATAAACATATGCAGATTTTTACCTCAAAAAATTGAGAATACACCAATGAACTATTTGTAATATCTCACACACAAAGAAAGTGACAATGTTTAGTTGCATGACATTTGGCTTTTATAATGTCCTCCAAACGTCGTGGTACCGATTCGACCAAATTTTTGGGGGTATCTGAAGATATTTTACCCCATTCTTCTTGCAACACTTGTTTTAAATGGGCTTTGTTTCTAATTTTAAGTTTTTGGACCGCTGTTTCGAGCGTGGCCCACAGATTTTCTATGACATTCTTGTCGGGGGACTGTGTGGTGTGTGTAACTGCTGTTTACCATGAAACAGACACCACATTTTGATGTTATGTGCTGTGCGTTTGGGGTCGTTGTCGTTCTGGGATATGAAATTTCCATTTAAACCCAAATTTTTAGCACTTTCTATTATATTGTTGTGAAGTATATCCAAGTAAACCATCTGGTTTATAATGCCGTCTATAAAAACTAAATTTCCTACCCCGGTTGAATCCATACAACCACACCACCATGTTTAACTGTAGAACGTAAATTTTTTAGATCTAAAGCGGTTTTGGGCTTTCTCGATACGGTGCGACGGCCGTCACTGCCGAAAATGTTGAATTTACTTTCATCACTAAATATAACTTTATTCCAAAAGTTATTAATCTACAATTGATGAATTTTTGCAAACTCCAAACGCTTTTTCTGATTTTGCAAGTTGATGAACGGTTTCTTTCTAGCATCTCGACTTTTATATCCAGCTTGTGTAATTACATTTCGCACAGTTTCAGCAATTACACTTCTGCCAATGATTCGAGAAGTTTCTGCAGCAAGTTTGACTACACTTACTTTAGCATCAATCTTGATTTCTTTCAAAATTTTGCTTTTTGCGAAATCACTCAGAATACATTTCCTACCTCTTCCACTTTCATTTTCGATCAATCCATCACTTTTAAATTTTCCAATGATTTTCTGGACACACGTGTGGCTTCTACCAACAATTTTAGCTATTTCACGATAAGATTTTCCTTTTTTAAATAATCTTAATACGAATTTCCTTACATCAATACTGTTTTCTATACGAGTAGCCATTTTCCATTTAAAAGTTTGCCTTTAAGTTCATCTAACAAAATGATCGTTGAAAAGGTTTAAGATAAGATCACGCAAAATTAGATTAAAACAGCAGCCAAGTAAAAAATATTTAGTGGTAGTTAAACATATTTTTCATAAGTGTATTCTCAATTTTTTGAACGCAAAATATGCCTAATAAAGTTTTAAAGCTCTATAAATAATATGATTTTTAATGAATTATTTTTTATTTTGTGTACATACAAAGTAAAATGTCCATAGTTTACTGCCTCTGCAAAAAGTTTTGTTATAATTATATTTTTTGCGCATTATTCACCATACAAAGTGTTAATTTGTGCAAAGAACGAAGTGTATCCTTACTTGTTTGAGCCACTGTTTATCGTTCTTTTATAAATTTAAGAGCAATTTTTATTTATATACTTTTGTTTAGTATAAATATAATAAATACAAATTGCATTAATAAAAGTTGCATTTATTTTTGTAGAACACCACGATATAAATATGTAATATGATGCAAAATATAAAAATCTGCATATGTGTGCCCACTGGAAGGTTAATTATAGCATGCATAAATTTCTTCCGATAGCTTTTGTAGCGGTATACAAGTTAGAAATTTGTTTTTTCCGGCTGGAAATCAATTGATCTTTGAAAACAGGATATGGTGCCTTAAAATAACATAAGCATTTTAAATCTATCTCTAGTTCTAATTTTGAATTCTCCAGAAAAAATACTTGAAATGTGAGATATATCAATATCCTTGTACATATCATGGTCCATAACACGTTCTCTTCCACGACACACGTCTGAGATTCGAACCATCTATCTAAACAAATGACCCCTTCTCTGCTATCTCTCAACTACAGTAGAGAAGGGGTCATCTAATTAGATAAAAGATGTGAATCGTGTTTGATTCATACGGCGATTTACGTGTTATGATTAAGTGAAAATGACAGGTCAATGTATTAAAACGAAATCACTCGTTCGAAAAATTTGTAAATGTGTGGAAATCTTTGACTACAAGTATTGAACGCTATTCCTAAAATGAGCTTAACGAATCTAACCAGATATTGCATGATTACCGAAATCTTCGTAATCTAGACGTCATAACCTCCCATTTGAACTAAAAATGATTGAAATCGATCCAGTGGTTGGGGGACTGGTCTTTGGTTTTGTGACAATTGTTTTAAATATAGTATAGATTTTACATTAAATATGAAAAATGGGAACTTTTTGGATATAATGAATGAAGTAGCTATACAGTTTTAATGTGTGGGTCCTGAATTTACACATCGACTGTATCACCCTTATGATCAATTCTGAAATCTTACGTAATAAATACCAAAACACGAATTTTAAATTTACATGTATTCGCTGTTAAGAATAATATTTTGTATTTGCATGTAACACAAGCTGTGCTTTCACATTCTGGCTTCCACAATCAATTTTTCTATTTTTTTAAATTAATTTTTCACCTCTCCACTACCAGTTAGTTTTTTCATATGCCCCACAGCTTGATAGTCACTGAAACGCGCAAGTGGTATGTTACATATATGTTCGGATGCATATATTACCGAAAGCTGGTAAAAGGCACACTATCCGATTTGTTCCGTTCAAGTGCGGAAACTATGCAAGATTAGGTAATGTGCACAATAACGCATTCAGAATCGTTAAAGTGCATAGGTTTGCTACCTTACTAGCACAAGAGCCTGTACAGCGTTCATCCGATATTCGTACGATGTTGTGTGACATTCAGAATATCGTAGCAACATCGTGGAGATGTAAAATATCTTGTGCTAATAGGATGCAAAAATCAACGACTAAAATAAAACAAATTTAAAAACAAAATTTACACTGTAAACTAGACCAAAAAATAATAAGGACACAACAAAATTTAAAGAACAAAAATATACGAAAAAAATAAAAAAAATCAATTTAAAAAATTAAGACAAAGTTTAAGAAGCGCGCAAATGCAGCAGCAAACAAAAACAGAGAACAATGGAATTCAAGATCATACAGAGAAAGCCAAAAATAAATAAATAAAGAAATAAAAATAATCCCAGAGTCAATCGAATATAACTAAAAACAAAACAAGGAATCCATTCTAGTCCACTTTTTCAAGGGCTAAGAACCATTCGAAATGGATTCAAAAAAATAATTGGGAAATTTTCTGTAAGAAGCCTAGCATTACGCCAAACAAAACTTCTCATAGCGCGAATTCCCCAAAAAAACAAAAGACCAAAGAGAGATAGTACACAAAAGCAAATAATCATATGAAAAGGAATTACACAGACACAAACATCATAACGCTAATAAGAAGATTAAAAATATTAGTCATCAAGCTCTATTAATTGGCTTTCATAAATTAAAAATCAAAAATCAAAGAACATACCATATAATGAAAAATGCCAGAAATTAATGCCACCACGAGCCCACGTTCACAAGAAGAAGTAATTACACTACACACTAGTCCCCTAGCGCCATCTATATTCGTAGAAGAGGCATAGAAATACCAAAACAGAGGAGGCAGAGACAGAATTTCTTTTTAATTGTTGGGGAAAGAAACCAATCCAGACAAATTAAAAGAAAAAAAAGGCCTTAGTTTCCATCTAAGTATAAATCAGTGCATTTAAAATAAATTAAAATTAATAAAAAAATGTACTAATGATGACTAATATTTTTGATCTTATTAGCGTTTTGATGTTGTGTCTGTGTAATTCCTTTTTTCATATGATTATTTGCTTTTGTGTACCATCTCTCTTTGGTCTTTTGTTTTTTGGGGAGTTCGGGCTATGAGAATCTTTGTTTGGCGTAATGCTAGGCTTCTTACAGAAAATTTCTCAAATATTTTTTTGAATCCATTTCGAATGGTTCTTGGCCCTTGAAAAAGTGGACTAGAATGGATTCCTTGTTTTGTTTTTGGTTATATTCGATTCACTCTGGGATTATTTTTATTTCTTTCTTTATTTATTTTTGGCTTTCTCTGTATGATCTTGAATTCCATTGTGCTAATAGGGATTGTTTACAAATATCGTATAATATTATCCTCTTTTCCTTTCCTTCCTTTTTCAGTTGCGTGCGAGTGCATATAGTATAGCAACTTCCGTTTTCAAATTCGTTTCAACCTGTGATTTAAGCTGTGATTTTTTAAAGCAGTTAAGTTTTACTCCAAGAATGCAATCAAACACTAAATCGCTGAATAAAGTGAAGAAATTTTACGCATGCCAATTTGTTTGTCTGATTTTTACTTTCTCGTATACGAAGTATACAAAGAGAAAGTATTGTAATCGTCAAAAAATTCGAACTCGAGATTTTGACGAATCTCCACGTTTTAGACCCCCCTGATTCCGAAAAACACAATTTTGGAATTATGTCTGTCTGTGTGTGTGTCTGTGTGTGTGTCTGTATGTGTGTCTGTGTGTGTGTCTGTGAACACGATAACTCGAAAACTATTAGAGCTACGGGGATGAAATTTGGTATGTGGTCTTTAAACATAATTTGTAGGTTTCTATCAAATTTTGGACAAAATCCGTCAACGGGAAGTCTGTCTGTCTGTATGTTCGAGGTCATGCGAACGCTATAACTCAAAAACTTGAAAAGCCAGATGGATAAAATTTTATACCCATTTTTTCGTCATGACTGTAGGTCCGTATAAAATTTTGGGCCAAATCCGTCAAAGGGTTGACTGTCTGTCGGTCTGTATAATCGCATACTTGTTCAGTTTTGAAACTAACTCCCTGCGCATGCCTACTAGTGGCAATGCCTGTGCAAGAAAGGGACGCTCCGAAACTTGGCAGTTTGCCAAAAACAAATTTTGGAGTGATTTTGTAAGGAAGCAAACATTTAGGGAGTCTCGCCAGGTCCTGTTGCGCAAAAGAATGAGCAGAGGATTTGAATTTGTTTTGATCCTTCAAACCACGCGTGGTTCCAACTTTGGTTTACTTGCGACGGAAGTTTATTTGACGTCTTTTATTATTCTAGTTTTCTCTACATGTGTTAGGAGTATACGAGAAAGTTTAGGGGAGACCACTCCCGCTGGTTAATTTAAGCCTCCAAAAACCGTTACTGTTCTAAAAAATTTATTGAGTGCCTAGTAGGTTAAGTGCAGGTTGTCTAGACAATGAGCATGTCATCTAGGCAAATTGAGAAGTGAAACAATTTCCCACACCTGAACGGATCGGTCTAGTTAATCTTCATATTACCTAAATAATCTGCACATTTCCTGATTTCTGCACTTTAGAGGAAACAGTTATGTGAAGAAGAGTGCCGAATGCATTATACTTTTTTACTTTCTCGTATACGAAGTATGCAAAGAGAAAGTATTGTAATCGTCAAAAAATTCGAACTCGAGATTTCGACGAATCTCCACGTTTTAGACCTCCCTGAGTCCGAAAAACACAATTTTGGAATCATGTCTGTCTGTGTGTGTGTGTGTCTGTCTGTCTGTGAACACGATAACTCGAAAACTATTAGAGCTACGGGGATGAAATTTGGTATGTGATCTTTACACACGATCTGCAGGTTTCTATCAAATTTTGGACAAAATCCGTCTACGGGAAGTGCGTCTGTCTGTCTGTCCGCGTTCATGTGAGCACTATAACTCAAAAACCTGAATACCTAGTTGGATAAAATTTTGTACACAGCTTTATCAACCTGAATGTAAGTCCGTATAAAATGTTGGGCCAAATCCGTCAACGAGTTGACTGTCTGTCGGTCTGTATAATCGCATACTTGTTAAGCATTCGTTTCAAAACTGATCTCCATGCGCATGCGTCCTTGCAGTCTCTGGTACCAAGCGGGAGGATTACGTCAGTTTGTCCTTGAGACGGAGTTTGTGATAGATACGTATTATCTCCTGTTTTGATTTCGCTCGCTCGTATAATAGCGGATCTTGCTGGAGTGTGATGGAAAATAAATATTGCTAAGTTTTAATACATAGGCATCTCTTTTAATATGATTCTTACTTAAATATTTTACAATCACTATAATCTGCAATGAAAAACCTTCTGATATTCGTTGCATTCTGGATTACAGTAGGTTCGATTTTTTTTTATCCACGCAAGGGGAGGGGAAATGACTAATTTTTGAGCAGTATACGAGAAAGTTTAGGGGAGGCCACTCCCACTGGTTTAAATTTCTTTAACCTTCTAGCGGGCGCGCGTATGCAAGAGATACCTGCATTGTGCATCCTTTTACATATTTATATCGTTCTTTTATAAATTTAAGTGCAATTTTTATTTATAAAATCTTTGTTTACAGTTAAGCTAATAAATACAGATAACATAAATAAAATTTGCATTTATTTTTTGTAAAACCACACGATATATACATGTGTAATACGATGTACGATATGTCGTAAAATTTGCGAAGGCGCGCCCGCTGGAAGGTTAATTGCGTCTTTTAACTTTTGAGAGCCTGCAGATATTTTCTTTTGTTGAAATAAATGCTTGTACATACCCATTGCGAACCCAGTTGGGTTCCAGTTCTTTCACTCGTTCTCCAGCTTTTGTAAAAGTCAGCACTCTAACGGGTCTATTCTGGTACCCCCGGTTGGGTTGGGAGACGTCACTTTTTCCGCACGTTAACAACGGGAACAGTGACGTCTCCCAGCCGGGGGTACCAGAATAGACTCCTAAATTGTTAATCTCAGAAAGGAACAATGCACAAACTGAAATAGAAAGAAATTGCGTCTACAGGATGAAATAAAAGCAATTTTTTCAGACACATGTTTATTTTCTTAATTGCAGGAACTACACCTTGCAGTCGTACAGCATATTGATTCTTTTGACATCTTCCCTGCTGAGATTTTTGGAGGTGACGTCCTTCAAGTATCGCCCGTCCTTGCCCTCCATGGTGCGCAGTCTGTTGGCCTTGTCCCTGGAGAAGGTCATGGACCCGTACAACATAACGGATTCGTAGTCGAACGGAGTCAGGAGTATATTCTGGCTTGGCAGCAACTTGAAGAACTGATCTTCTTCACCTGTAGAGTGCGGAGAGAAAATTCAGCGCAAATTTCTAAATGCGTAAAATAAAATATGAAGTGCAACGAATTGTCTTCAGTATCCAGTCTTATTTTTAAAACACTTAACCGATTACAGCTACCAGTGTGTTTTTACTTTCACGTATACGAAGTATACAAAGAGAAAGTATTGTAATCGTCAAAAAATTCGAACTCGAGATTTTGACGGATCTCCACGTTTTAGACCTCCCTGAGTCCGAAGAACACAATTTGGGAATTATGTCTGTCTGTGTGTCTGTGAACACGATAACTCAAAAACTATTAGAGCTACGGAGATGAAATTTGGTATGTGGTCTTTAAACATAATTTGTAGGTTTCTATCAAATTTTGGACAAAATCCGTCAACGGGAAGCCTGTCTGTCTGTATGTCCAAAGTCATGCGAACACCATAACTCAAAAACTTGAATAGCTAGATGGATAAAATTTTGTACACTGTTTTATCGTCATGAATGTAGGCCCGTATAAAATTTTGGGCCAAATCCGCCAAAGGGTTGACTGTCTGTCGGTCTGTATAATAGCATACTTGTTCAACTCCATGCGCATGCGTAAATGCCTGTGCAAAGAAGGGATACTCCGAAAACTTGGCAGTTTGCCAAAAACCAATTCTGGCGGCGAGATTTCGTAAGGCAGCAAACATTTAGGGCGTCTCGTTTTATTTGCGTATTGGAAGCAATCTCTGCGCATGCGCAAGCTTTTCTCCTGTTTTCTTCTCCGCACGCGGAACTTGCATTGCTAGACTTTGATAAAAAAATAAATATTGCGAAGTTTTAATACATAGGCATCTTTTTGAATATGATTCTTCACCTCAATATTTTACTATCACTATAATCAACAATGAAAAACCTTCTGATAATCATTGCATTCTGGGTTACAGTTGGTTCGAACTTTTTATGAAAGCAGGGGGAAGGGAAATAACAAATGTTTGAAAACTATACGAGAAAGTTTAGGGGAGGCCACTCCCGCTGGTTTTTTATGTATTTGTTCTCGAGGCACAGCTGCACGTAATGTGAATGCTTGTGATTGTTTGTATTTTCAAGCTTGAAAGTTCAGTTCTTCATATTTTCAAGACGACTCGACTACTTAATTGTGAATAGCTAAAATGAAGTATATTTTCGATATTACAACGGCTATTGTTTTCATCTGATGCTACAGAAGAAATATTAACCCTCTGACTGCTTATCCTGCGATTTCCGTGGGTAGTCTATTTTCCGCTGTATACTGCGATTTTTGCAAACTATTGTGCTTACTTAGTACTATTACAGCACCGAATCATAGTGTTACGAACATGGAAAGTCACTTCCCAGCAATGTTAGTCTTATGGTTGGGAAGTTTTACAGGGTTAAGTATGGGATGACTGCAGCAGGCAGGCCTGGACTCGTGACCTTGGCGACCATTTTGGCGACTTGGCGACAAATAGAGGATTCCAGAAAATGCGATCCTTCTCTCGATATCTCTATTAGGAAAGGAGATACGCATGAATGTACTAAATGATTCCATGTGACGTCGCGGCCCGTCGGTTAGACTATAGAAGAACTGCACTTGGATCACAGACGGGTAGTATGTTGATCCACTGAAACGACTTTGGAGATTCGTCTGCAGTGCGAGCTAGGAAGCCGGTGAGCTGAACGCTATTGAAAGTGCTGTTATTGTGGTTATTAGTGATTTGCTGACTGTTTGTGTTGCTAAATCTCAAAGTGCTGAACAGTTATTACCTGTGAATTGTTGTCTGTTTACATTGGTAATCTGTGCAAGATATATTGTTACCTGTGCTACGTGTTTTCCTGCACATTTGTGAATAAACCTTCATTCTCCATTACCCTGCGTGTTGGACTGTTTGCACCATACAACCACAGAGCGATTTTTGTTACAATATTATACTAATAAAGCTTTGTCTGTAAATAAGAATTCGCTTCGTTCAACCGTATTTGAATATGTCGTTGCATTTAAATAGCGTTCTAAAAAATATCGGCAGTCAGAAGGTTAAACCTTGCTCGCCACCACACACCTACATCCGAGAATTGTTAAGTGTTATTAACTATGTAAACCCTTTGCACTCTGTTTAATTTAGTTAAGCCATATTAATGCCCCATTTTCAAGCAACACGAGGGCTATTTTAGTTCGGAACAAGTAATTTTGCACCCCGGTTAGATTGGAAGACGTCACTTTTTCCGCACGTTAACAACGGGAAAAGTGACGTCTCCCAACCCAACCAGGGGTACCAGAATAGACCCGTTAGCGTGCACCAGGTCACATAAAAGGCGTATCTTCAAAGTAATCGGTTTTCGAACCCGGCCCCGAAGCTGAGACCTTACCACTAGGCCACCGTAGCCTTCACTGCGATATTTAAAGCAGGAATAAAAGAGAGGAATCTTCATTACCTGGCCTGATGTTCTCCCAGTAGATTTTCAGATACTCGTCCCTGTCCGATCTGTTCTGCTCGTGGTAGAATCCGATGGCGTGGCCCAGTTCGTGGGTGATGGTTCCCTGCCACCCGCAACCGTTGCCCAGGGAGACGATCTGCGGACCTCCCACTCGACCCACGAAGGAATAGCACCTACCACAAAAATATGGAAATGAGATTTAAGAATTACTGGAAAGATGTAACGCTGCACATGTATCCTTATTTTCTTCGATTTACTGTCTTCTTGTCCCTTACCTAACGAAAGTTTACGATAAGGGTAAAAGCACAAATAGGAGGAAAGCTCTCGTTTGCTAAAGTGGAACTTATTAGACCAGTTGTGTGAATGACTATAGTCAGAGACAGTTCATCTCGACAGCACGGTGAAAGTGATAGACTTAATAACACGGTTCCACACCCATCGCCAAGATTACAACTCTTTAGCCAACCTTTAACCCTCCGACTGCTTATCTCCGCGGGTTGGAAGCAAGTCTATTTTCTACTGCATCCAGCGATTTTCGCAAGATGATGGATTAACTTGGTACTTTCTAAACATTTAATCATATTATACTAATAAAGCCTTGTCTGTAAAATAACAATTCGTTTGGTTAAGTATTTGAACATTGTTTTCAAACGTTGCATCTAACTTGTATTTTTAAAAAATTCGGCAGTCAGAGTGTTAAGATGGTCGTCCACCTTTAAATCTTAACACGTTTCGTGTCAAGCCATTTTAGCTCGACTTTTCATTCAGGCCATTTGATGTTTTGACTGAAGACAGCTATATTATCACAACAAATTCATTACATCGTCAACTCATAAGTATTATCTTGTTTAGCTCAGTTATCGCATAGTGTATCCCATTCGTGGCACATTTGATGCTTTGACTAATTAGATGACAGATCTTTGAAGAGAGTTATATTATCACACAATATTTCATTATATCGTCAACCCATAAGTACTATCTTGTTTAGGTCAGTTGTCACATAGTGTACCATTCATGGCACACGCGGCGCTACTATCAGTTTTAACTTTTCGATTAGTGTGTACCACGAGTATCCAGTGGCGTACCTGTAACTTTTGCCGCCCGGAGCGAACTTTCATTATGCCGCCCGTGGTGTCGTAGCCCAGTGTTACCGTGGTCTGATCAGAGATCAACAGACTTAAAGAAGTCACAGAATTTCAGCATATCAAAATTTAATTAAATTCTTGAATAAATGGTTACGTACAGGTCAATTTACAGGTGATATGTTCATTCAAGAATAAAGAATAACGGGTCCAGGATATGTATCGCGGGAGTCAATAATAAGTATAACTTGACTTAGTCGAAGTTACCAACGGTGAGTTTACTCGTGAAGTATAACTTTGTTATAAAGTTCAGGAACTATGAGAGTTCCTACAGCAAACTGTACAACTCAGTACTACAGCAAACTGTAGCAACTCAGGGCGAGTTATGGAAACACAGAGGATCGGTATATGAAATTGAGGTTATCAGAACGCTCAGTACATTGCAGTAGTCCACCACAGGGATACTTACAGCCAGGCTCTGACTAAATCTACTCAGGATGAGTAAGAAAATACCGGGGTCAGTATATGACAACGAGGTTATACAAACGCTCGTTAAATTCAAGCGATCCACCAAAGGGATGCTTCTATTCAATGCGACAGCTAACCACAGGGGCTAGTCCAGCCAAAGATTTGGCTACAATCACGGGGTCAAAATTACGCCCGTTTCATCTAAGTTCTGCTCTCTAAAAGCAACACCACGGAGTAGATCCCCGCGTGTTTGCTTCTCAGATGTCGCTATCTGGTCGTCTCTCGTCTCGTCTTCCCTCCTTGTATTGTCCACTTGATTTGTCACTGGCAATGATTACTGATTTAAGTTCAGAAAAGTTGTTCTATCAGAGAAATACACGCATTAATATTCTTCAAACTTCTTTCCTGGAAAGGTGGACGTATATTTACCACCAAATTCTTCAATTTTTAAATGTCCATTGTTAAGATATTTTACCATTTATTATTAGTGCTCCTATTTCTTAAAAACGTCAGGAAGCACAAAAGAAGTTAATAAACTGTTTTAACAGTCTTATATTGTCGCTTAACAAGCAACACCACCTATATCAATATTTTGAAATTTCAAAGAGGAAAAAAATCCTGAATTTTTCCTCAGCAATGATAAAAATCCTGAATTTTTCCTCAGCAATGATGAAAAATCCTGAATTTT